>OVAN01006870.1:0-20541 GCA_900406275.1 Anastatica hierochuntica | reverse complement strand
AGTTCCGCCGCAAAATTAGAGACGAATTTGCGACTAAAAGGAGAAAAAACAAGTTTTGTCGCACATTTGTCGTTAAATTAGCGAGTAACATATTTTCATCGCTAAAATGCCTCTATATAGCGACGGATATTGGTTTAGTCGCTAAATTGTCTCTCTTTAGCGACCAAACAGCGGCAAGTAGCGCTTGTCGTTATATAGCGACGAATTAGAGACAAATGGTTAAAATGTCTCCATTTCGTCTCTAATTAGTCTCAATATTAGCGACATTTTAGAGACGAACCAAATTTCCGTCTCTAACTGTCTAATTTCTTGTAGTGAATGTTCCTTTTACTTTGTTGCATTTTAAATTTTGTTGACGTCATTTTTTCTACTTTTCTTTTTTTCCGACAAATCTACTGATTTTATTAAGCTCCAGTTATGTCATTGTTTACAAGTTGAACGAAAAATTGTGGACATTCATTATACAAAGACCACATAAAATTATCCGTCAGAGCCTTTCGGGCTAAATAGTCTGCGCATCCATTTGCTTTCCTACCCCGAAAAGTGAACTTGACTTCTTCGAAACATGTTCTTCATTCCTTTATCGTCTCTAGTAGATGTTCTAGCCTGAGATTTACTTCATTCTCATTCAAACTGTTGAAAATTGTCATATTATCTCCTTCAAACTTCACTCGGCGAAATCCTAGTGCCCAGGTACACTGTAGCGCCCAAATGAGGCTCGAGCATTCACTCTCTTCAACCGTGTATCGACCTTGGAATTTTCCAAGACCACATCGAAAAAATTCTCCTTTTTCATCCCTGATTATCCAACTTATTCCGGAATTGTGCGATCCTTCATGGTGAGATACATCACAGTTACATTTGACCCATCCATTTCTGGGTTGTCTCCAATGGGGACCCCCTGCTCAACTCTTGACGTTCGCTGAGTAGTATTCGAACGTGGTTCGACATTGGATATGGCCGCTAACCATTCGCGTGTGTCATCAATACTTCTTTGGTATGTTACTTCAATCTCAGTATCGACTTGGTTGAATAGCAAACTATTATGCGCTTTCCATAACCTCCATAATATCCAAAATGGTAACTTCTTAAGTAATTCTAGAGGTTATGATCCATGTTGGATATTTAAAAGATACCTAAGCTTATCCTTGATAGGTACTTCATCATTGCATATCACATCCACAGGAATGCTAGTTCGTCTCCATACAGTCTTTGCGTATTTACATGTGAAGAAAGTATGATCTTCTGTTTCCTCAGTGTTGCAGCATCTGACACACCATGGACTGACATTGATATGTCGATATCTCAAGTTAGAAGCAACGCCAATAGCATGTGACCCAAGTTTCCAGAGGAAGTGCTTAATATTAGGTGATATATTAAGCTTCCATATGGTTGTCCCGACATCTGGTATAGTTGCCATTGGGGGAAACGGTTCATCCTCACCTTGGTCTACATTTAAAGCGAGCCAATATCCTGACTTGACTGACGTCAAACTCCATATCCACATATCTTGAGCTGGATAAAGTGGAAGCACCACTTTCTTGATTAGCTGGTGATCTTGGGCATCAATCATCATTGCAATTTTACCTTCATCCCATTGGTGATCTTGTGGATGAATAAGGTTCGACACTGGGAGGTCTCTGTTCACCGACGGTAAACACAAAGGTGGTCGTGGTGGATTGGTCTGTAGCCAATTATGCTTCCCCATCGCTATGTTCACTCCATCTCCGACACGGGCCTGGGCTCCTAGTCGTAGTAATTCGCATCCAAAGCGTAGAGATCGCCATCCGTACGATGGCTGTGAACCAAGTCGGGCATTCAACATGTCCTTATCCTTGAAGTATCGTGCTTTCAAAACTTGATGTATAAGTGATTCCGGTCGTGTAAAGATTTTCTAAACATGGCTAGCTAAGAGGGCTTGATTGAAGTTGCGCAAGTCACAGAATCCAAGCCCACCAATTTTCTTTGGTTTCGATAGCCTTTTCCATGAGAGCCAGGACATCTTTCGTTGTTCATTTGTTGTACCCCACCAAAATTTCGATAACATGCTATCGAGCTCCGTACATATCTCCACTGGGAGTTGAAAGCAGTTCATTGAGTATATTGGCATGGCAAGGGCTACACTTTTAATAAGTAATTCTTTGCCCGTTGTTGACAGAAACTTGGTTTGCCACCCGTCGATTTTCTTCTTTACCTTCTCGTGAATGTATCAAAACTTCTCTGCTTTCTTCCGCCCGAATTGCTCTGGAAGTCCTAAGTACTTTCCGCCACCCCCTACAGTTGGCATGCTCAATATTTGTTTGATGCTTTCCCTGGTATGGCCATAAACCTGTTGATCAAACGTGATAGAAGATTTTCCCAGATTTATGTGCTGTCTCGAGGCCATCGCATAGTCATTAAAGATTTGCCGTAGATTGGTATTGTTAGTCTGATCGGATTTTAGGAAGAAAAGTGAATCATCTGCGAATAGTAGATGCGATACACGCGGTCCATTTTTACAAATACTGATTTTGTCTATCTTTTTGTCCCTTTCTGCTTTATGGAGTAGCAGACTTAACACATCCGAACACAGGATATAAAGATACGGGGAGAGTGGGGTCACCTTGTCGTAGGCCACGTGTCGGTTTAAAATTGCAGTATGGACTACCGTTTACCTAAACCGAGAAGGTTGTTGAAGTCACACATGCCATCACCAATTTTATCCACTGTTCGGCAAACCCTTTCTTCCTCATTACCTCCTCCAAAAATACCCATTCCACTCGGTCATATGCCTTTGTGATATCTGTCTTTACCGCCATGTAATTGTTGGCACAAATTTTCTTGACCTGCAGAGAATGCAAGACTTCATGCGAAATCATTACATTATATGTTATAAATCGACTAGGAATAAACGCCGCTTGGTTCTCAATAACCACACTCGGTAAGATAGTCTTTAGCCTTTGAACAAGAATTTTCGAAATGATTTTATACACCATGTTGCATAAGCTAATGGGTCAAAAATATTTCATTGTCTTTGGCGTATCCACTTTAGGAATAAGGCATAGGTTAGTATGATTAATTCAATTAAGTATCTCTCTTGTGACAAAGAACCGTCGGACTTCTTGAATGATGACGTTGCTAACCGTATCCCAACATTCTTTAAAAAATAATGCAGTAAATCCATCTGGTCTTGGAGCTTTGGTGGACCCAATAGAAAATAATGTTGCACGTATTTCTTCCACAGATACATCACTTGTCAATCGATCATTCAACTCTGGTGTAACAACTTTATCAATAACATCCATTGTGGTTGAGCTTAGTGTTGGGTTGGAAGAAGTAAACAGTTGATGAAAATATCTTTTTGCTTCCTTTGCAATGGCATGGTTACCATGTACTTCCTCATTCTGCTCCCCTTTAATTGATACCAAACGGTTACGAGCAATACGATTTTTTATTTTTGCGTGAAAAAATCGCGTGTTTTGATCGCCTTGTTTGAGCCATTGTACACGGATCTTTTGAAATCAATATGTTTCCTCCTCTTTGTATGCTCTCGCAAGATGGTATCGAAGCTCTTTAACCAGCTCTATTGGCGCCTTTGGTTTGTATGGGCCTCGTCAAGTTGCTTTGTGAGAGTGACTATCTGTTTCACCGCATTTGTGATATTAGCACGCTTCCATTCTTGTATGCATCTACGTGTGTGTTTGATGCGTTCCGTAACATCAGATTGTGTTAATGAGCCATCATTCCAACACTTTTCTATGACTTGGTGGAAGTTCTCTACACCGATACATCTACTATCAAAGCGGAAATCTTTTCTTCCTTGATCTGTATGTTTCTGGATCTTGATGATTGCAGGTCTATAGTCGGATTCGATCAGCTCCAGGTACTCAACTTCAGCCGCTGGAAACATGGCTCGCCACTCCTTGTTAGCCATTTCTCTATCAAGCCAACTCTCAATGGTATAGCTTCTTCTTTTACCAGCCTATGCCATGTTATTTCCTTTGAAAGTTAGATCCGAAACACCACAGTTTCTAACCATATTTCGAAAATCAACAAAGGTCCAAGGCTCTCGCTCTCTACCTCCTCTTGTCTCATTCTCGTTAAGTATCTCGTTAAAATCTCCACACATTAGCCATGGTCCACTTCTATTAACAGAGATCCTTTCCAATCTTTTCCATAATATATGTCTCATTTTGCGAATCGGAAAGCCATAGACACATGAGTAGTAGAAGAAACCATCTTTATTGATTATCTTACAATCGATTAGATTAGCATCCACAGAAAGAAAACAAATTGAAACACACTTATTCCATAAGATAGCTAGACCCCCACCTATGCATATTGGCGATACACACTTCACATAGTCATACCAAAGCTGAGCCGCTAAATCCCTTACTACATCATCTTTATTCTTCGTCTCCATAAGAAAGAGAATGTCCGGGGAATACTTTTTCTTTATTCCCTTTAGGCGTCGAATTACCAGGTTCTCTTTCAATCCCAGGCAGTTCCAAAAGCATGTATTCATCCTATCCTTGAAGGATTCTGGCCCTCCTTGTCGTCTCTGTCCTCTTGGGTATTAGCAGCATTTGCTTGCTCCTTGTTCTGGAAAGTACTTGCGCCTTTTGAGTTCAAAACCAGCCATTGTTTCATTTCCAATGCACCCGAATGTCTTCTCTTCCTCTTGTTGGTGCATTCTTCACGCTCATGTATGTCAAAAGTCTGGCGTAAGTCATAGACCAATACTGGACTCCTCTCCACTTTCTGGTTCTCAACACGCTGCTTCTTTGATGCAGGTTGCTCATCTGGATCAACCTTCTGGATTGCTCTACTTTTCTTTTAACAGCTGAATTTATTCTGTTTCCATATATATTTTATTAATGAATAAATATAGTATTCATTACATCTACTAAATTTTGTTTGATTATTTTAGTTTAATAATATTTTTAATTTATTTCTAGTAAATTTATTACAAAATATCTAAAACTTCTATTCATATATATGTTAAAAGGTATTAAATCGCTTAGAAAGGCTTTTTAACAAATTAACGGCTAATTTATAATGTTTTCGCAAAGTAAAAGAAATTATTTCATTTCATATTACTATCAGTAATTTTTATTCTATGATAAGTTTTAATTTTCTGCCCCATACAAATTTTTTGTCTGAATCTGCCCCTAGATACACCAGTCATAGTATATTGATGTAAACAAAATATATATGTACCAATATTTACATAAATTCATATACAATTTGTATATGCATCAACAAAATTTTTGTTTTACAATTTGAAAAGATTATTAAATATTAAACATAACCAATGTATAATATTTAGAGTTAATGTATGCATTGAATAACTTTTTAGAGGAAAGTTACATAGTATATAAATTTTTTGGTGTAATATATTTCTTATTTTTAAATCATTGGAATATTATCGTTTCATATTTATGAACGTGTGTGTTGTGTTTGTGTGGTGGGTGCGCGTGCGTGTGCGTGTGCGTGTGCGTGTGCGTGCGCGTGCGCGTGTGTGTGCGCACGCACGCACGCGCTTGCGTGCGTGTGTGTGCACGCACGCACACGCTTGCGTGTGTGCGTGCGTGTGTGCGTCTGTGCGTGCGTGCGTGCTTGCGTCTGTGCGTGCGTACGTGTGTGCGTATGTGTGCGCGCGCATGCGTGCGTACGCGTGTGTGCGGCGTGCGTGTGTACGTGTGTGTGTGCGTGCATGCGTGCGTGTGTGCATACGTGTGTGTGCGCGGCGTGTGTGTACATGTGTGTGTGCATGCGTGCGTATGTGCGTGTGTGTACGCACGCGTGTGTGTATATAATACAATTTTTAAACGTAATATTACATGATTAAATTTTAAAAATACATATCTAATGTATGGTTTCATCACTTATAACTTTAAAAATGTAAAATGCAAGAATAAAACTTAGGAATAAAAATTAATTGTACAAATAATATGTAAATTTAGGGAGAGTTAGTGGGAGTTGAATTTCACAAAGTTGAAAGATTTATTAAATTTGTAAAGAGTTTTGTTAAATTTGCAGAGAGTTTTATGTTTTAGAAAAATCAATGAAAAGTTTTTAGTTGTAAGGGTTTTAAAAATCCAAGGTATATATGGAGTATTTTGAAACTTTTGTTCAATGAGTTATTTTTGTTGAGAATTCATGTTCCAATAACACTAGATTTTAATTGAATCATAAAATCAACGAAAACCAAACTTTTTGAATAACAGTAGATTTTGAGTGAATATTTAAAATCATCATACCAATAACATCATATTTTATCAAGAATGTTATAATACATAAGCCAGTAACAATGTATTCTTAAAATTTTAATAATCCTCAAAAATAGAGCTACCAATAACCCCTCCTTAGAATAGTAATACATAATTCTCTTTTAATATAACAAATTAATTGTACTAATGAAATTTTTGAATATAATAATACATATTTAAATTGTCAAACCCCTTATATTAATTAAATTTTTAGTAAAGCCGACAGTAAAAAATACATATTAACATTATTAATATAATAAAAACGTTAATAGAAAACACGCTAACATTGTTGCTATAAATCGAATAATCTAATATTTAGCAATTGAATTAAACTTTTTATTTGAAAAGATTGTTTGGAAAGTGAACTAAAGTGGTTCGTGATTTATTTGTTGATTTTAGAGATGAACTAAATTAATCAAAATTAAAATAAAATTTTAAAATCATCAACCAATCAAATTACAACATTAATTCCGAAAGCTCAAATATGATCGACACATAAGCAAAAATCACTTAATTGTACTTTCTTTTAATATATAGAAGGATTGATCGAATATATGTTGTATATTTATATCAATTTACATATTCTACCATACATTATGTTTTTGCATTATTACTCTACTAATTTATAAACGTGGTTTTATACTTGTCGCCACGTTTTCCCACCAAAAATAAAACTTCGCATTTAATTTGCTAGAAACATGAGATTTCACCTTTTTTTTAAATGCGGTTCCACATTTTTCCACAAAAAGTTGGTTTAGTATTTTCCGCCAAAAATTTGGTTCCACGTATTTTCATGAAAAACTCAGTCCCACGTTTTTGGCCAAAAAGCGGTTCCGCGTTTTCCAGCCAAAACGCAAAAATTTGATCCCTTTTTCCTACTAAAGGTGTCTTGACTCGGTCTTTTAGGTCCTAAGCTTATATATATTTCACTGACATTTTTTGAACTAAACATCTATGTAAGAGTAATTCTAGGCTGTAGCTTTGGTTATGTAGTAGTTTTGATCACGGGTTGTTTATCGATTTGTTTTGAGAAATGCAGATGAAGTTGTGTTCATTGGTTTAGGATAATTTGTGATTATTTCTTCTAGATCGGTGAATCATTTAATTATAATATCCTCCCGCCGTTGTTCCTATAAAGGCAACCTCGTGTGAGGATGCATAGTTCTATATTTAGATTTTTTAGAAGAAAATTAGTTCCTCGATAATCGCTTTAATGGGGTTAAATTTTAATAGTTTTATTTATCTTTGGTTCCTTTTTATTGTTGATCATAGATTTTATCAACAGTTTTCTCCTCTTTTCGTCTTTCCTAGAGTTTCTATCTCGTACTTTTTTTATTTTGTTGGTATTAGTTTTGTTATTCCAGAGATATATTTGGTATCCACTCGTTTCAGTTTCCGGAAAGATCATGTTCTCTGTCGGTTTTGTACCGTAGCTGACAATAAGCTGCGCGTTGTAAAGTCTTTACAGAAACAAGAATGTCACTACAGAAACAAGATTGTCACATACACATGTCACATCGTGACCTGCCTTACCAATAATCTTGACCGACTACTATTGCTATTGGTTTCATCGGAAGAAGAGATTCTCTGAAATCAGATTCTTGATAGTTAGGATTTTTAACTGGTAAACTTAAATCGACGGGAATTAGAATTTAATTACAGATCGAAATCAGAAACTTAAGCAAACAGAGATTCCATAGAAATATAGGGGCATTGCGTAAACGTTACATCATATCATTTTACTAAAGTGCAAATGCATCCTTGTGTTCTTTGTTTCTTACCTTTCATTATGTACAAAGAGCGATAAAATAACGCATACAGAAAGATACATTTTACCAGATGTTCTGGATCATGACAGACGATCAAACGCCAGTTACATTACATACTTGCTACTACAGATGGAATCTCTGCCTCCACCTCAGTTTCTCCATCCGATCCCTCCTTGGTCGTCTGCAATTCTCAGATAAATCCGTCCCAGTTATTACGATTGTTATTTCGGTTAACTAAAAACCAGGATTTGTCTCTTTAGTTATTGTGATATAACGCAACTTACCTGAGGAGAATCCTTGGATTTGGTTTCGGAGAGATACCGATCCAATGCTCCTTTACCACGGAGAATCTTAGCTCCAGAGCCTCTACGCCCTTCTCCTTCCACTGCTTCCTCATCCACCACAACCGCCTCTATCCTATCGTCGCCTGTACTCTCATCTGGAATCTGAAAAAGAAAAGCCATTTAGCACAAATGTATAAGAGTCTTGAGTGCGGATTTATAGCAGCTATATTTACCTCATACATAGAATCCATGAGGATGCTTTCCAGAAGAGCTCTCAAGCCACGAGCACCCGTGTTTTTGGTTATTGCCTTTCTAGCTATTAGCTGCAGGGCGCTTTCTGTGAAATGCAACTTTACCTGTGGAAGGAGGAGATAACATCTGCCTCAAGATTTGGAGAAGAGGTAGAGAGAGAGAGAGAGAGAGAGAGGTAGTTACACTATTCATCTGGTACATCTTTTTGTATTGCTTTCCAAGCGCGTTCTTGGGCTCTGTCAGCACCTGCAATCCAATGATATAATTGCGTATTCTATAAACATTATCTTGCTAATGCGAGAATCACAGCAAATGTCACACATTCATGTCAATCATATGACCTGCATAAGTTGACTCTCGGTCAAAGCAGACAAACTGACAAGAACAGGAAATCTTCCAACAAATTCCGGTATTAAACCATAAGCAATCAGGTCACTGCTTTCCACCTGCCAACGCCGAACATCTCATCATAAAGTTCAATATAAAGCAACAGCATGCAAAAGAATCCCCCAAACATGAGCTCAAAGGCCAAGTAAAAGAGATGATAAAACCTACAGTTTCCATCAAATTTGATGCAACAGCAGCGTTTGTAACACCACCAGCTCTCATGTTAGCACGTACAGGAGCACCGAACCCTATCGAAGAATCATGGCGTCTGGAACAGAAACATTCAGTTGACTTTTAAAGGTAATTTGATGCGTTGACTGGAAAAAAGACGAGATTTTCGGGGTATGCTAACTAGTCATACCTCTCGGAGATAGTCTTTTCAATGTCTACAAAAGCACCACCACATATGAATAATATATCTTTTGTGTCTATCTGCAGGCAGCCAACAAGTACGCGAGTAAGAACAGATGTAACAGAGACACCTAAATCAACTTTAAAAAGAATAACTAGAAACCATGACATCAAAATTTTAATCCCCGACACTCCAATCATCAAACATAAAACATTAAATTCGAATTTAAAAGCTATTATATCTCCATAATTATTAACATTTCTTAATGACATTAGTCTCGACCCATAACCACGACAATAGAATTACAGATGCATAGCTTTTTTTTTTCACAAGGTGCAAGCAAAAACATACAGACTAGAGTAGAGCACAATAAACCTGGATATTGTCGCCTCTAGGATGCTTCCTAGCGCCTTTCTCAGGTACATTAACGATCTATATCCAGAAAAAAGGGAGTTATAAACTAGGAATCAAACACAAAATAAGAATTGAGATCTTTAGTTAGCAGAGCTCTCAAAGCAATTAGTACATGATTTCCTTTTGTACGTACACAATTTTACTAAAGACTTTGCGGCATGCTTAAACTGTCAACTTACTGTTCCTTCCAGCATTTTTAGCAATGCTTGTTGAACACCCTCTCCTGATACATCTCTGCTGATGTTAAGGCTTTCTGCCTGGAAATCAAAAAGTCCAAAGAACAAAATACATTTAAGAAGCACAGAAAATATTATTCAACTTTTCCAAACAAGATGAGGAACATGTTTTTAGTTGTAACCTTCTTTGTTATCTTGTCAACTTCATCTATGTAAACAATCCCCTGCTGTGCAGCTGCAACATTATAATCTGCAACCTGGACAGATATATCAAATCCACGCGTTACAAACGTTATACAGAAATCAATTATAGTAGAATAAGTATAAAAATGTTTGGATTTTAGAAACGTACTGTGAGAAGCTTGTATAATATAGACTCGACGTCCTCTCCCACATAACCAGCCTGACAAATTATTTCATTTCCAAGCAAAACAGTGAATGTCACAGATTGGTCATCAAGAAAAGGACGATTAGAAGAAGATGAAAATTGCCTGAGTCAGTGTGGTTGAATCTGCAATGACAAAAGGAACATTCACAAACCGTGCCAAGGTTTTCGCAAGCAGTGTCTTCCCTGTGATTGAAAAAAAAAAACACAAAAACAGATGATGTGAGAAAGCTGAAATTGAAGTTTCAGAATCCTGCTATATTGAATAATAATTGTATTATAGCAGCTCGGGATTACAATTTGGGGTTCAGAATATTACCTGACCCAGTTGGACCCATCAGGAGAATGTTACTCTTCTCCAGTTCTACCATATCATCATCTGCTGGTTTTGCTACAGTGCTACCAGGGTCTTCTGCGGACCTAGAATCCCAACAAGTTTCAGTATCATAAGAAGCCAAACTCTTTCAGGGTACATGATATCACAAAGAAACAAACAGATGCCCAGGTAAAGGAAATTCATTTGACATGATTACCATATCAGAGGATACGTTATATTTTAATTGCTTAAGTGAATAACTTGTACTGTAGTAGATCGACTGTTTTCCAGGAAAACAAGGGGACATTTCAA
The DNA here is from genome assembly GCA_900406275.1 of Anastatica hierochuntica. Taxonomy (NCBI): domain Eukaryota; kingdom Viridiplantae; phylum Streptophyta; class Magnoliopsida; order Brassicales; family Brassicaceae; genus Anastatica; species Anastatica hierochuntica. The sequence continues at coordinate 9,643 of OVAN01006870.1, read as the reverse complement.
AATGTTGCCTTCAGGTAAACATGAGAGTAAACTAACCGTTTCTGTAATGATTCGTAATATATCCTCTTGTAGTGATTGTAAACTGCCACTGAAAGCACCTGCAGCGACGAGATAATACAAATGAACCAAAACAGAAACATAAAAAAGCTGAGAATTAGCATTAAACTGAGAGCAAAAAGTAATAAGGGGGAGAAGCTTGGTGCAGGCCATAGAGAATGCATAAAAAATGAACAAGGCATTAAACATCGGAGGCATCAGATATCTACTATTCAGTCATGACTTTTTCTTAGAAAAATTGTAACAATCCAACTAGAAACTAAACTCAGAATACGTAGATTGTGGTTATGAAGCTTTTTGCCATTCAAAGCCTAAAGCATTAACGATTCAAATTTGTGGGAAAATGGAATTTCAAGTAAACGAAATAGTCAATTGTTTTTTCTTCTTCTTCACCTTTTTAGCTCTCTCCTGACCAATGACGAACTTGTTCAAACCTTTGCATATCTCCTTTGGAGTGGGAAAGTTAGAGCCAAGATTGGATCCACCCCAAGTATCTTCTTTGGAATTCGACCCTGTTCCGTCACCAGCACCGGGAATGCTTCCACCGCCACGACCCAGATTAACGCTTGACCCATTAACCCTAACGGAAACACCATCTCCCGGAGGCTGCCACAGATCCGGTGGGTCTCCTTGCGAGCTCAGAATAGCAGACCCTGCACCGTTCAGGGCACAATCCGACGCGTAGCCTTTGCTCGAGTTCCGTCGGGCTCCTCGATTTTCCAAGAAGCTCGCACCCATAGGTTTGAGGGAGGCAAGTTTACAGGGGGATTTGTTTGATGGGTCATCGGATTTAGCAGGGCGATTGCAGTGAGGGCTTGTGGTTCGAGCGGTGTGAACACGGTTGAAGATGAAGTACCTGAACTGAGAGAGTGTGAGAGAAGCCGTTTCTCTCGACGTATTCGACCTCAAAGCTGCAGCCATGACCGTTTACACCGGAAATTTCAATGGAAGTAAATCAGAGAACACACACACAAAAAACTCTCAGCAATTGATTAACATAATCCGATCGAGAAATTTTCTGATACGGGTCTTCAATTGATGACGCAATTGAGATGAGAGATGATGATGAAGATGAAGTTTGTGAAGCACACGGAAAGGATGAGCACAGACGAAACGCAAATTCGAAAGGGGAAAAGAAATGTAAGAGAGAATATCTAAATCATCTGGTAAGAGTTTGACGAGAGAATATTGACGGCCCATGGTTTCCGAAACGTCACCGTTTCACATCATTATTCATGACTCCAATGTTTAAACCGGCATCGGTTTAAACCGGAAATAAAGAAAACTTAGATTCTAAGAGCATCCTCGTTGGGAGTTTCATTCCATGAGTATCTTAGCAAAATATTAATAAGAAAATGAAAAAGAGGGAGAGAGTATCTCCATAAGAAACTAGAGTTTCTCAAATGAGAGACTCTAGTCTCTTGTGGAGAGACTCTCTTTTATATGTGTCACTTTTTGATTGGTTTACAACAAATGTTGTTATTAAATTTAAATTATAAAATGAAATTATATAAAAATAGTAATATAATATTGTTGAGAAATTCTTGGTGAGATACTCACCAATGTTGATGCTCTAAGCTATTGTATTGGGTCAAATTTGCTCCAACCCTTCTCTATTTCTTCTTCTAAAATAGAGATTGCTATTTTTTCCTCTATATTTAGGGGAAAAAATAGCATTTCTCTATAATAGAGTCATACTTTTTTATTTACACATTGGTCCTTTCACTTTTTGTAATTATAATTAAAATACATGTTTATGAGAAATAATCACTTTTTTACCTATAAAACACAATTTTTTGGTTCAATAATAATTTTTAAATTTTTACAATTATAAATAAAATAAATAAACAATATTATTATTTTATTTTAAAGTCTAACTTTTTATTTAACAAATGATATTTAAACTTTATATTTAAAACTAAAATCATTAATTAATTATTTAAGGTTCCACATAGATTTTACATATTGATAATATATTTAAGTTGAACTTAAATATTAATTAATACAACATATTTTAACAACTTAATAGTAATGCTGATGGTTAGATAATGTGTACTATGTGATGTCAAGAAAAAAAATAATGTCTACTTTATTTTATTATTTTTATTATAATATTTTTTATAATAAAGTATTTAGTTTAAATAATATTGCAACTTTATAAAAATTTTCTAAAAGTTATAATAAATGGGTGACTTTTTAACATTTATAAGTATAGAGTGTTAATTGTAAAATTAAAAAAAAAAGAATCTTTGAAGAATATTCTTTTTTAGAGGAAAAAATAGGGAAATACATTGGAGCAAAACCCATGTCTATTATAGAGTTCCTCTAATATAGAGGAAAAAAATAGAGGAATACATTGGAGATGGTCTTAGAGAAAGTCTCTCGGAGTCAAAAGTAGGGAAAATCAAAATTCAAACATACTAAACTACATCTACCTATCTATCTTTATATACTAAAAGAGAAAGTCCAATAGAAAAGGTGAAAGTAAACATGAAATCAATATCTTGATAAAGCTCAAACATGATGCTTCAAATATTTTGAACTGTCTTAGAAGTGTTGACGTATAATTATGTATTTGATATTAGAGATACTTATACCTTTATATCTCTATATTATTAAAAGGGAATCATTGCTTAGAAACTAACCTTAGCTTGATGTGTGATTTACAAATGTGCCATTAGAGATAAATTATATAATGAATAAAAAAATGAGATATAACACGGGTAGTTATGGAACATTATCAACTATTCTTCGATTTGTTTTATATTTAAAACTAAAACGTAAAACGTAAAAAATAGATTAGATATTAGATTTATTTAACCATTATTATATTTGAAAAAAATATATAGATAACAGTATATAAAATTAATCGAATATACTCAATTAGATATAATCTTTTTAATTATCACAATATTTATTGTAAATCGAATATACTTATTAAACGAAATATGTTAAGATTTGATTATTTAGTAAATCGAATATACTTATTTATGAAATCCAATTTAAACTAAACGTAATATGTTAAGATTTGATTGTACGCATAAACCATTATAAATACATATCATTGTACGCATAAGAAATATAAGTTTCGATTACAAACTAAACATTCATCAATCTTCTGAAACAATGGCACTACAGATTATATCTAAAAATTTGGTTTTATTCAAAGAGGATTATTTTTTGTTTATATTTTATTTGCTTTTCGTTATTTTTTGTTTATATTTTATGTGTTATATAAATTAACAAACATATAATTCATTTTTTATAATCACTATTATACTATATAAAAAATATGGGCAACTAAATACTACTATACTATATATTTAGCATGCATATTTTATTATTATAACATATACTCTTTACTGTAAAATATAATTTTGATTAAATCTTTATACATATCCGCTTTAAAATATGTATACATAACCTTATTAAAATAATTATTGATTCAATAAAACTCCGCGCACAGCTTGGATTAGAATCTAGTGTGTATTACATCATTGCTAAATATATTGTATTGATTTTAGTCCTCTAATAAAAGTACTAGGTTTTTGATCCGCGCTACGCGCGGATTTCTTCTATATATTCTTGGTGAACTCAAGTACGACCAAATCAATATTTCTTCAATGTATTAATTTTAACTTAGCGATATCAGCTCAACTATCTTCAATCCTTATCATGTAATAACGAAGATGAATCATATAGAACTACTACAAATATAAGTAAACATCATTCTAGTATATAACTAAACATCATTCTCAAAATCCCTACATCTTGCTTTTTACCACATCCTTGCATTTACTTTTTTGACATCATTACCTTTTTTTATCTTATTTTGGTTTCACAATCCACTTTAAAAAATCAATATTTGGTTTGAAATAATTGCGAGTAAAATTATTTCAATTGACATGGTTCATTGGTATAATATTTCAAAAAAATATGTGAATTATTTTGATCTTTTGACCTTTGCCTTGTATTTTGAACAGAAAATATTTCGCTTTTATGTTTTTCTTGTGTGCTTTCAGTTTAATTTATAGACTGTATTCTCAGAAATATAACTTTACATACGAAAGTGCATGTAACTCTAATAGCTAACGTTCGGAAGATGTTCATTTAATTACCACAACATATATAAAAACAGATATACTGAAATATAATCGTGCTCATATTTTGCATAACATTTTTTTAAAATATTTGTAATTTGTAATAACTAAAAACAGTTGGTAATAGAATGAGCACATATGGAGTTTCGTCATTTTAAATTCTAGACGATAATCTTATGATTAAATATCTTCAATTTTAGTTAGTAATGTATTTTTTTCATTTAATTTTACCAATTAATTCTTTGGTATACCAGCTTTATTTTATATAGTTATGTATCATCTTACCTATGTAAAGTAAATTTTCTTTAGTTTTCATCTGATAGATTTATCATCTTATTGAAACATTAAACTGAGGCTTGAACACACTGTTGCTCTTGTTTTTCTTGTTCATCCATCACTTAAACATTGTTTCTTGAACGAACCAAAACTTGTCAGATTCTTATACGAAAAAATGAGAAAGGAAGTATTGAGGGACATAGATAAAGCCAAAGAGGTATAAGTAGAGGTGAAGAAGGAGTGTGAGGAGGATCTTTACAGACCTCTCTTGCCCCATCTCCAATATCACTAAGTCATGGTGTCCTTACGCAAGTTCCTACTTTCCCCTTTTGAACACAACCGAATCCTCTGCATATATGATCCACTATAACTCCCTCTATTCCAATCAATTGCAGCATATATATTGTCTTCGCCATGTTTTCAAGATAGAGACCTTGCATTCTTTTATTTCGTTGACGACTGGGTTCGAGAATACTCCGTTCCCCTCAGATACAATTCCTTGAAGGCCTCCCTCTACACATACTTTGATTGCTTCCTCTAGTGAATTACTTCCCATGTTATAGTACATCTTTGTCCCTCCGTTTGTCAAGAGGAATATATGTTTCCACAAAACATCCATATGCAGGTCGATGGAGTTTAAAGTGTGTAGTAGCTTTTTGGAGATTCATCTACTTATGTTGTAGGTGCTCTGCAACTTCCAAGATAAGTTAATAACAAACTACCTCTTACGATATTTGTTTAATTTCAACTCGGTTAAGTCACATTTTGGTGCAAACCAACCCAATCAGTAAAGTCATGTAAGATTGACGGGAGAGATGGTCGGAGAGGTAGAAGAAATTGTTGGCAAACTTGAGCTTGATGTGTTTCAAATAGAACTTCACCAAAGAAAAATTTCACTTAAATGAATTCTCAATTGGACCAAAGAAAGAAACAATAAATAAACCAAAACCACATTTAGAGAAATCCACTTTGATATTTTCTTCTACCTCTGCTTCACTGCTACAGGTTTCGAGCTCATTAAACCAAAACTTCATAAAAATAATTTCACAAATTTACAAACAAACTAACAATGTCATTTTCAATTTTATATTCTATGAAGAAACATAATAAATATTCTATATTATTTTTACTTTTGTTTTTTTTTATGGTTAATACACAAAACTTCAACATATTTCCATTCTCAATAGACTTTGTTCTCTCTTCATCACTGTTCAGTATAAAAGCTGCCAAATTGAAAATCATTATTCCGAGAGACACAGATATTTTGCTTTCATTTGTTTCGAGAATTAAATCGGGGGAAAATCTAACCTGGGTCTTTTTGATTCGCTCATAATCCACCGTATGAGGAAGAACGAAAGAGAGAGAGACACTAATCCCTTGGTTTCCCCTCAATTGGCGCCTAAAAAAGAAATGAAAACACTTTCATGATCAGATATAGATAGAGGAATTACAATATTTTTCCACATATCGTTCATCCGATAGATGAATTAACAAAAGGGAGATACTTTTATAGTCCTAGACGCAAGTGTCTATTTTCTTGCTGAATTGATCTGACGCGTGTCTCCGATGCCTGTAAAATCTTTGAAGGAGCGTAGCCTGAACTTTTGCGAAGCAGTCATGGGCTGGTTTCATTGTGGAAGCTTGGGTATGAGGTTAGGTGATGGTGGAGCCGGTGGCTTTATAATATGGTTGTAGGTAGTCGAGGAGATGAGAGGGCTCCCTACGATTCGTTTAAGGATACTAAGTGTGGAAAAGGAAGTTGTGTGGGCTTGTTAGTTTAATGAAGACATTCGTGTGTTCGACTTGTAACGACGGAATTGGAGGAGGAAGCTAGTGAGTCGCGGAATAGATCTCGTCTCTTTGAAGCATACGAAGTGGGTGGGGGAGGGGAGGGATGATGAGTTTAATGGACTTTTTGGGCTGCAGGTTTGGACTTATGTTTAATTGGGTCAATTAGCTATGTGAGAGTCAGACGTAATATAGGAAGCTGGCTGACGTGGTGTGTTTTGGTAGAAGGTTAGAAGAGTTTATTTTTGCTGAGGTGGACATACTGAGAGGGCTCAATTAATCCCTTTTAATTAGTTAGATGTAAGTTTACTTTTATTTTTAAAAATCGGACAATTAATTTATTTGCTAATTCACTAACTTGTTACTTCGTTTGAATGCCTTGCATGTCTTGAAGTTAATCAGATGGGATCCAATCCAGTTTTTATTGTATTTTCAATTAATTTTCTGTGCATTAGATTTTTATAATATTGACAATTTTTCGGTATTAAGTGTTTAATTTTATACATATATTCTTATAATGATTTTATTTCTGACTTATTTTGCAATTGGATCTATACAGGGTGTATCCGGTGTGGCTTGTTGCACCACCTCAAGTTATTTGAATAATAGAAGAGCCTTTTTGTGTCAAAAAAATCTATACAGGAGTACACTAAAGTCTTAAAATTCATAATTGTATCATATATTCTATAAATATTTATGCAAAATATAAAAATATTTAGAAAATGAAACTATGTGTGTATATAATTATAAAAGAGGTTTCTAAATTGGAAAAAGAAAATCATATTTGGTTATGTGTTAAATGTACATTTATACAACATTTATTCTAGCATAAAAAATGCAAACTAAATATGAAAATTGTGTCGTTACTATGTTCTTCACCTATTAAGATAGCATATATGTATTCTATCGTATTTTGTATGCATTTAACGAGTATGATATAAAAGTTATTATTTTATTCTTAAATAAATAGGAATCGAAAACTTAAATTAATGAATTAATAATTTTTCTTTAATAGGATAAATTCCATAATATTATATCACTGGTATATATATATATATATATATATACAAATTTAGTGCTACATTCTGAAAAAAGAAACTTTAAACATATTAAATTTTTTATCAACAACTTTAGCATATTCATAAAAATTTGGTTTGCTATCCAAGGTGTGGACTCAATTTAAAATTTTAGAATTGATATCTCTAAATAACTCTAACTTGATATAAATACGAGATATTATAGAATCATCAAGAAAGCTAAAAAAGTCATATTCCAATAAAGCATTCTATTATTATAGATTATACATTTAATACACGATTTATATATATATATATATACATATATATATATACATCATTTTAGATTATACATTTAATACATGGGTTATATATATATATAAAGAAAACTATACCAAAGTTAAAAATCATTTTAATGATAAAACTCTTTTCACATCCATAATTTTATTAAAACTCATATCTATTAGGGTTGGACATTTGAGTCGGGTTATTCGGATTTCGATTAATTCAGGTAGGGGGATTTAGAAACGGAATTAGACCTGGATGGATTTCGTATCGGTTCGATTCGGATCCATTCAGGTACGAGTTGGTTTATAAATTTTTAAGAGGATCCAAAGCGGATCTGAAACCCGACATAAACACGAAATTATCTAAAAAGACTGGATTACCTTAATTGAATTACCCAAAAAACCGAAACATCCTAACCGAAAACTGAATTACCCGAAAACATCAATAAAATAATGGTAAAATAATTAGATATTATATATATGTATGTATGTATGTATCGGTTTTTCGGATATCCGTTCGGTTCCAATTCGGTTTGGATACCCGAAATAATTTTGAATTGAAACCGTTCAGGTTTTCATTGTTATTTGGAACGGTTCGGTTCCGTCTACTTCGGTTCAAATCTGTTTCGAATTTCGGGTTTGGGTTTATTCGCCCAGCTCTAATGATTATGGAAACAAATGTTTACAAATCAATACTCAATATCCTTTGTGTAATGTTCATGCATTAGTTGTACATTATATAAATAGAATTCATAGTGTTTCGTTTTATATGTAAAGATAAACAAATCACCCAAAACACTATCCGAAATAACAAGAATGCTTGATTATTTTAATTACATTTATGAAATTTAAACTACCTTTTTCATAATTAAGCGAAATTTTATTAAAATTTAATCAATTTTTATTTTTATATTCAAATAATTAGGGTAAATACCTTACCAAAATATAGTTCGATTTCATAATTATTTTTAAATTTAAGAACCGGACCAAAACTTGAAGGAACCAAATTGGAATAGAACTGAATTTTTAAACACCCAAAATAGTTCCTAAACATAACAGTCCGAATAACCAAATTGGAACAAAATCGTATAGCCGAGAATTATACGATCATATAACATTGTTCTATCTTAAAATTTTCATGCCCACACAGGGTGCAGGCCAACCACCTAGTATACTAAAAGACAAAGTCCTTTTATTGAATTTGTACAAGCGTCACTCATACGTTCATTCTATAATTAAACGTTATAATTTAATTTGTTGTTGAGATTATCATCATTATAGATTAAAAGAGAAGTCATTTTATTGAATTTGTACAAGTGTCGCTCATACATTCATTCTATAATTAAACGTTATAATTTGATTGGTTGTTGAGATTAGCATTTTATTTTATTTTGATTTATTTAATTCGATTAAATTAAGAAATAGTAAACCATGAACCAATTAGTTTCTATTGCTAAACATCCTAATAACGAGAAATTAAAAATCGAAAATTTAATGTTCTTTTTGTTAGGGCATATTAAAAAGTAAAAAGTATAGGTTAAACTATTTATATGATCATACAAAAAAGAACGTTACACATTTTAAAATAGTTAAATTATATGTTAAATTCTTTATTATAGCATATTAAAATCGAAAATATATATCATATGGAAATCGAAAATGAAACAGACAATATCTTAAAAAATGTGTAATAAATTTATTTGTTTTAAATTATCAATTAGATGTTATAAAATATATAATAAATTTGAATAAATCTTTAAACATCATAAAAATAAGACTAAAAAAATTTTTATGAGTGTTATGTGTGTATATATATATTTTTCTTTAGGATATATTAAGGTTTAGACCAATTTAACATATTTAAATTTATTATACATTATTTTTCTTTAGTTTTATATATTTTTAATTGGATTAATAGACTAGAAAAATTATTTTTAATTGGATTTTTTAATTCTCATATTTCGTTACATATTTCAAAAGAATGTATATAGTTGTATATTCTTAAAATTAAAATATATAAACATAAAAAATATACAAATAAAAGAAATTTTTCCACGACAATTTAAAATTTCTACATAGGAAAGTTTCCATTTTTAAATTATATTCAGCCTATATATAT
>OVAN01006869.1:0-20541 GCA_900406275.1 Anastatica hierochuntica | reverse complement strand
TAATGACTATAAACAAGCGCCCTTGGGAGGCATTCCCAAGAAGAAAAAAACCCACTTTTTCAAATAAATAAACATTTTAAATTTCAATTTTCTATGTTATAAGCTTAANTAAATTTCAATTTTCTATGTTATAAGCTTAAGTATCTAATATAAGTTTTGTGATTTTTGGTTTATAGGGGTATGACAATGAACGGAGCATCTATCAAACGGATTCCCGAAAAGATTCCAGCACCATCCTCAATTTTTAAAATGTTGGGCAAGTTGTTGAGAAATGAAGAGAAAGGGGAGTAATTTGCAAATATTTTATAAAAACACATGTTTTAGTGGTTTCTTTCTTTCATTTCCATTACTTTTCTCTCTCTCTTAAACACTTAGAAAAAATACTCTCTCTCATTTGCAACAAGAAATCGACATTTACCCCAACAATCTCCCCCTCAAACCAAGGACAACATTCACTCGTGTTTGGTTTCTTTGAAGGGCTTTTTTTTTTCTTTCCTCCCACTTCGAACATGTCCACACTCTTGAACCGTGGGTTCCGATACCACATGTTGGGCTTATTTAGGCCCCATGTCCAATTCCCTCTTCTTAGTATGATATTGTCCGCTTTGGGACTACAAGGCCCGCACGGATTTGTTATTGGGCTCCTTTCCAAAATGCCTCATTCTAAGTGGGGATTGGACATTATTTATATACTAGATTTTCTCTTCTAGTATTTCCGATGTGGGACTTGATTTGTATTCCAACACACTTGACATTACTTTTCCTATGTTTCCTTTACCTATTAGGAAACACTAAGAAAGTTTATTGGTAAGGGGTCCGCATGAAGTGCTTCATCATACTCAAACATGAGCCAATAGTCAAGTTTAACAGAAACCTATCTTTGCGCTTCACTTAATTAAACTCAAATTAGATTGTGTATTAGGCTGAGATTGGGCCCATAATTTTACAAAAACTTTAACAAAAATCACTAGTTTGGTTGTAAAATATCTTTCAAATATAATTTTTCAAAATACTATAAACATCAAAAATAACTTTTAAGAGATATATAATTAAAATTTTGGATTCATATTTATATGTGAGTTTAAAATTTTAGTTTGTAGGGTCTGTGTCTGTTTATGTTTTATGGTTTGGATTTCTTGAGTGGTTAAAATTTAGTTTTAATGTCATTATGGAGAATGATAATCATAGTATTTTTAAAAGGTTGACAATACAAAAATAATTAAACCAAAAGGAGATAACAGCTAAAGTTGAAGGTATTCTCGTTAGTGGAAAGGATGTGGACCCTAGAAATGGTAAGGACCATGTTAGTTTTCAAGTGGAAGATAGGTACAATGACGAGTCAAATCTCTATCAGTATGGAAGCTTCTTCCATGCTACACCAACAATTCCTACGAGCAGTGGTAATTTGGTAGTCTAAGATCTTATTATTGATGTTGTCTTTATGACTATGATGAATACTAGTAATGCAGAATCAAAGAGACATTGGGGTAATGCCGAAATGGATGATAAGCTGTTGTTATTTGATCATCACAAGTGACTGAACAGAATGGTTTACAGAGGTTACGTGTTATGTACAAATATGGTGAGGACTCATCTATAGACTCAAAGTGATTGATGAGTATAAACACAATAACAAAACCAATCTCTTTATTAAGGAAAACTGACTTAAAAACCTTAACAATCTCTCTCAAACTTCTCGATCTCTCAAAGCACCATAAAACAAGAGTTTAACTCACAACAACTCTAAAGCAACAAAGCCAACTAACTATATATATGAAAATAGAATTCCTAACCTAACAAGGATAAGCTCAAGAAGTAGATAACTCCTACATTCTTTTAGATTATTATCTTATTAACTAAACCATGTCTCGGTTTAGTCCTTTCATCAACGCCAAACTATCACTCGGTTTTCTTTGGTTTGCTGCTCAAGAGACTTCAAGATTACTCCAACATACTCCCCCTTAATCTTGAAGTTGCTTCACTCAAGTCTTGAATCCCAAGTAAATCCCTCATCTCCTTAAACTTTGTTCTCGCCAGAGCTTTTGTCAGAATATCCGCCGTTTGCTCATTACCAAGAACATGTTCAACCTCCACTTGTTCATTTTCCACACATTCCCGAATGAAATGATACATTCTATGTATGTGTTTATTGCGTCCATGAAACATAGGGTTCTTAGTAAGAGAGATCGCCGATTGATTGTCTACCTTAGTCACCACCTTCTTACCCGAAGTACCAATCACTTCCGTAAGTAAATCCTGCAACCAAATGGCCTGTTTCGCAGCCTCTGTGGCTGCCATGAATTCAGCCTCGCAAGATGACAAAGCTATTGTCTCTTGTTTCTGTGAACACCACGAAATTGGACACTCATTGAGGTAGAACACATATCCTGAAGTGCTTTTGCCATCATCAACGTCTATGTTATGCGAATTGTCGCTATAACCAATCCAGTGTTGCTTATCTACATGCCGCTATGTTAACCCGTAGCTGAGTGTACCACGAAGGTACCTTAACACTTGCTTCAGTGCCGAGCCGTGTGAAGACTTAGGATCCTGCATGTATCGACTCAAAACTCCAACGCTAAATGACATGTCCGGTCGAGTATGCAGTAAGTACCTCAAGCATCCTATAGTTCTACGATATCTTGTTTCATCAATCGCTTCTTCATCATAAGCCTTTGACAATTTTAGATTCATCTCCATTGGTATGTGCGACGGGTTGCAGTCTTCTAAACCTAGTTCTTCAAGAATCCTCGAGGCATATCTCTCTTGCTTCAAAGTAATTCTTCCTTCATGCTGATAAACCTCGATACCTAGGTAATATGTCAATTTACCCAGGTCACACATTTCAAATTTACTCGACATCTCAATCTTGAACTCCTTGATCATTTTTAGACATGAACCAGTTACTAACAGATCGTCTACGTAAACCGCCATGATAAGTAAATTTTATTTTCCTCTCTTCTGGTAAATCGATGGTTCCTTGGAACATCTAACAAATCCTAGCTCCTTAAGTATCATATTCAACTTCTCATTCCAAGTCCTGGGCGCTTGTTTAAGACCATAAAGAGCTTTAGAGAGTTTGTATACCTTTTCTTCACTTACTTTGATCTCGAACCCTTCAGGTTGTAAAACATAAACCTCTTCCTTAAGTTCTCCATGAAGGAAAGCTGTTTTTACATCAAGATGATGTACTTCCCAGCCAGCTGAAGCTGCAACAGCGAGAATAAGACGTATGGACTCGATTCGAGCAACGGCTGCGAAGACTTCATCATAGTCAATCCCGATTCTCTGTACATATCCTTTAGCAACCAGCCGCGCTTTATACTTGTTCACACTACCATAAAGAGCTTTAGAGAGTTTGTATACCTTTTCTTCACTTCCTTTGATCTCGAACCCTTCAGGTTGTAAAACATAAACCTCTTCCTTAAGTTCTCCATGAAGGAAAGCTGTTTTTACATCAAGATGATGTACTTCCCAGCCAGCTGAAGCTGCAACAGCGAGAATAAGACGTATGGACTCGATTCGAGCAACGGGTACGAATACTTCATCATAGTCAATCCCGACTCTCTGTACATATCCTTTAGCAACCAGCCGCGCTTTATACTTGTTCACACTACCGTCAGGGTTCCTTTTGATCTTAAAAACCCATTTCAAACCGATAGGTTTCACACCTACTGGTAAATCCACTAAGCTCCACGTGTGATTCTTTTTTATTGAAGAAATCTCATCTTCACATGCGTTGATCCAAACCTTTAACTTCCTAGCCTCCTCAAAAATCCATGGCTCATCATTAATTGTCAATAAGAGAATCTCGCTTTCTGCTTCAGCTAGAAGTATGTAATCGGACAAATATTCAGGCTTGGATCTCTCTCTTGTAGAACGTCTTAGCACGATTTGCTCCTGCCTTTCTTCACTATCATTATCTTCATTGTGGGACCTCTCGATCTCCTCTTCCTCCTCGTTATCTGATAGCACTACTGGCTCAGACTTTACACTCACTCCGTGAGCTCCATGCTCTGTCTCTCTCTATTTTTCGCCTGTCCCAAGCTCTGTTTCACGATCTTCTTCTACTTCAATCAGACCACGGTTCCCATGTTCACTTGGCCCGATCGTAAAGGTTATAGTCATCTCGCCATATGAGTCTCCTTCTCGTGAACCCCACTTCCAGCTTTCTTCTTCCAAAAACTCTACATCTCTGCTCACTACAATCCTCTTGCTACTTGGATCAAGCATACGGTACGCCTTGCTTCCTGGCTCAATTCCCAGGTGGACTAGTGGTCGGGATCTATCATCTAGCTTCTTCTTAAATGGAGACTCATTTCTCACGTAACCAACCCAGCCGAAAATTCGCAGATGTGAGAGACTTGGCTTCCTCCCTTTGTATGCTTCATATGGAGTCCGAGCATTCAAGGTTCTCGTTGCAACTCGATTTATTAAGTATGTGGCATGTCTAACTGCTTCTCCCCACAGGTAATTCGGCATGTCCATGTGTTTTAGAATGCTTCTTGTCATCTCTAAGAGGGTACGGTTGTGTCTCTCAACCACACCATTTTGTTGAGGAGAATAAGATGCTGTTAGATGTCTCTGTATTCCATTCTCCTTACAGAAATTTTGAAATTCAGTGGATAAGAATTCCCCTCCTCTATCAGTTCTAAACACTTTTATAGACAAGCAACTCTCTTGTTCTATTGCCATATTCAAGCTTTTAGACTTACTAAACGCTTCACCTTTCTCTTGCAAAAGAATTGACCACATGTAGCGAGAATAATCATCGATTAATACAAAAATATATCTCTTTCTACCAGTCGTTAGTGGATTAATCAGACCACATAGATCTCCATGAATGAGACTCAAACTTTGAGAAGCTCGAAACAATGTGCTTTGTGGGAAGGATTTTCGGACTTGCTTCACACGCAAGTAACCAACACATGTTCTTTTCTCAACAGAGATTCTAGGTAAACCCAATGCTTGCTCTTTGTTCATCATTAATTTTAGATTCTCATAGTTGATATGGCCGAGTCTTGCATGCCATTTTGATGAAACATCCACTAAATCAGTCTGTTAACACTTCAAATTGTCGACATCTAGATGCACCTTGTAGAGTCAATTTTTTTCCCCTTTTGGTTCTCACTAATAATCTCTCATTTCGATCAAAAAGGGCTAGCACATCTTCTTTCATTTGTACTTCACATCCGGCCTCCTGGCTTGTCCTAAACTGATGATGTTACTCCTTAAATCAGGTATGTAATATACACTCGAAAGGATTTTCTTGACTCCATCTTCAAACACAAACCTTATCGAGCCTTTACCTCTTATATCTACTCGAGAATCATCTCCAAACTTGATTTTTCCAGATATTGATTCATCGAGATCAAAGAACCACGAGCGATTTCTGGTCATATGATTGCTTGCCCCATTGTCTAGATACCACAAGGTATCATCCTCGACACCGGTTTCAAAAATCCTTTGGTTTAACATTTTCTTCGTTAAGATACACAACTTCATTCATCATTAACTCATCAGCATCTTGTGTTTCTTCTTCCTTAGCTTCTAAAGTCTCTTGGAGTTTTAATAACCGATCTGGGCAATCCGAAGCGGAATGCCCAAGTTTATCGCAACGGTAGCAAGTGATTCGTGAAGCATCCCTTGTTGTGCCAAATCGCCCTCTTCCTCTACCTCTAGGGAAAAACCGACCGCCACGACCTCGACCTCTATAGTTGCCATCAAAGCTTCCTCGTCCTTTGTTCTCTCCATCAAAGTTTCGGACTGCTTGTTGCTTAGTATACATCAGCTTGTTATTGTCCTCAACGAGATCTTCTTCATCTCCATTAATTCTTTCTTCGTAAGTCTTTAAACGTCCAACTATCTCTTCAAAACTTGTACTCTTCAAGTCTAAGACTTGTTCCAGTGAGGCGACAATGAGTACATATTTTGAACGAGGAAGTCCTTTTAAGAATTTCTTCACAAGCTTCTGTTCCTCCAATATCTCACAAAGTGCTGAAGATTTTGACGAGATCTCGGCAATTCTCCCAGCAAATTGATCAATTGTCTCGCCATCTCTCATTCTCAACTTGTCGAACTCGGTCATTAATGTCTGTAGACGCGCTTCCTTAACCCTTTCAGCTCCCATATGTCTAGACTTTATTGTGTCCCAAACCTATTTTTCAGTCTCCATCTCACCAACCTGTAAGACTAGAGCTTCCGGTATTGATTGTACTATCAAAGACATGGTTGTGACATTCTTTTATTCATCATCAATTTTTGTCTCAATTGCATCCCACACTTTATGATATCTCAAGAGAAGTTTCATCTTAATCGCCCAAACAATGTAGTTGGTTGAGTTTAACAGAGGACACTTGATGGAGGTTGAGCTTGTCTCAGCTGTCTTGATACCCGATGGGTTAGCCGTAGTCACGGCCAACTCTTTATCTCCCATGTTTGATCTATAATGGCTCTGATACCAAATATAGACTCAAAGTGATCGATGAGTATAAACACAATAACAAAACCAATCTCTTTATTAAGGAAAACTAACTTAAAAACCTTAACAATCTCTCTCAAACTTCTCGATCTCTCAAAGCACCATAAAACAAGAGTTTAACTCACGACGACTCTAAAGCAACAAAGCCAACTAACTATACATATGAAAATAGAATTCCTAACCTAACAAGGATAAGCTCAAGAAGTAGATAACTCCTACATTCTTTTAGATTATTATCTTATTAACTAAACCATGTCTCGATTTAGTCCTTTCTTCAACGCCAAATCATCACTCAGTTTTCTTCGGTTTGTTGCTCAAGAGACTTCAAGATTACTCCAACATCATCTTCTGCTAATTTTGTCTTCGAAGGCGCGGTGAGCCTTAATCCACCACTGGTTCCATGAGGACAATTGCTTAGAACTGCCGAGAATTGGGTAATGACCTGGCAGTTCGACATCTACAGGAGATAAATCAAAAGTATCTCCCAGATATCATTTGCCTCATGGAGAAAAAACATCAAGATGATTTTGTTTGTGACGTATGTGACCTTGACTTTGTTGGTTCTGTAATAGTTTTACCTAGGGGTTTAAGTGGTGGTTTGGTTGTAATGTGGAAGAAGGATGTACATGTTACAGTTTTGTATCAGTCTCCTAACCTTGTTGACTACTTTGTGGAATATAATGAAGTTCAGTTTTATTTATCGTGTGTATATGGGCATCCAGATTCATCTTTAAGACACATTACTTTGGAAAGGATTGAGAGATTGGCTGTAAATAGAACTAGTCCTTGGATGGCAATTGGTGACTTTAATGAGATAAAAGATAATTTTGAAAGAACTGTGATGTTGAAAGAGCAGAGAGGAGTTCTACTGACTTTAGAAGGATGATTCAGTTTTGTGATTTTGTAGACTTAAATTATACTGGAAACAAGTTCTCATGGGTTGGAAAAAGAGGTTCTCATTATGTGAAATGTTGTCTAGATAGGACAATGGTTAACAGAGAATGGCTGTCGATTTTTCCTGCTTCTCAATTTGAATTTCTTAAAGTAGAAATCTCTGATCATAGGCCAGTAGTAACCACAATTGTTGTTGAGTAGGAGATGGGATTGCGATAGTTTCATTTTGATGTTAGACTAGTCAATAATGATGGATATAGTGAAGCTGCTAAGCGAGGATGGAACAAGGGTAACTATGGCTCCCAGGACTCCTTAACAAGGAAATTGCAAAGTTGTCGCAGAGAAATATCAGTATGGAAGAAAAAGAAATAGATTCAATGCTAAGGATATTGCTATCTATAAGCATAAGTTAGATCAAGCTATACAAAGAGGCGATCCGATTTCATAAATTCATGAGATACGGAAAAAAACTCATTCAAACATATTTGGATAAAGAGAGGTACTGGATAGAAAAAAGTAGTAATGCATGGCTTAAATGTGGAGATATAAATACTCATTATTTCTTTGTCACAACTAAAGCTCGAAGAACTAAGCAAAAGATTCACTTGATTATTGATGATGACGGAGTGGTTCATCATGGTGATACTCAAATTGGAATTTTTGCAAAGAAGTACTTCACTCAATTATATAGGAGTGAATTGGGAATTCAGAATAACCATTTTCATGTTTTTAATGGATTTTAATCATGAGCGACAGAGGAGATAAATGTGCAACTTACCAAGCCATTAACTGTTGATGAGATTAAAGGTGCTGTTTTTTCTATTATAATTGATAAAGCCTCTCGACCTGATGCTTTCACAGATGGTTTTTATCATACTTTTTGTAATGATACTAAAGAATCTATTGTCCAAGAGATCAAGCTTTTCTTTGAGAAAGGAGGATACAAAGATGAACAAAATGAGTATTTGTCTCATTCCAAAGATAGACACTCCAAGGTATATGTCGAAGTTTCTGCCTATTTCCCTATGTAATGTTAGCTATAAGATCATCTCAAAGATCTTAGTTGGTCGACTAAAACCTTATATACCTATTTTAATTTCATAGGATCAAGCAGCTTTTATTCATGACTGTATGATCACTGACAATGTGTTGATAGCTTATGAAGTGATGCACGCGTTAAAGGTACGAGGTAGATGTGACAACTCTTATATGGCCATTAAAACAGACATTACTAAGGCTTATGACATGCTAGAATGGGACTTTTCAAGAGAAGTGATGCACCATATGGGTTTCTCTAACTGATGGATAGAGTGGGTCATGATTTGTATTCGATCAGTGAAGTTTTCGGTGACCATAAATGACAATCTAAAAGGTAGCATTATACTATAGAGGGGGATACGTCAGGATGATCCTCTTTCCTCGTATTTGTGTATAATATGCTTTGAGGTTTTGACTCATCTGCTAAAGAAATCTTAGATTAAAGGTGATATTCAAGGTATTACAATACATAATGCTAGTCCGGCGATAACACACTTGATGTTTGTGGATTATTCATTTTTCTTTTGTCGTTATAACGTTAAGTCATGTAGAGAAATTAAGGAAATTCTCCTGCAATATGAGAGAGCATCAACGCAAATGGTAAATACGTAGAAGTCCGTAGCTATGACCATACTGGCTTACTCCATGTATTGTTTTAAACTTCCAAAAGCAATCGGTGAGGAAGTAGATAAAATTTTATCTAATTTCTGGTGGCGAGGTTTACAAGATCAAAAAAGAATGTATTGGGTGGCTTGGAAACGGATGAGTATTCTGAAAAGAGAGGGAGGTTTGGGCTTCTGAGATATTGAGAAGTTCAATTACGCTCTTTTAGCGGAATAAGCTTGAAAAAAATTTCAAAACACAAGCTGTTTATTGGCAAGAACTCTCAAGGGCCAATATTTTTCAGGCTCAAATGTTCTCGTTGCTTCAAGAGGAAGTAAGCCACCTTTTTCTTGGCAGTCCATACTCGCTGGCAGGGATCTTTTGAAGAAGAGATTACATTTTTTAATAGGTGATGGAACTTCAATAAGAACACGGGAGGATCTCTGGTTACCGTTAGAGCCTCCAAGACCACCTCGGCCAAGGGTGTTGGGTGAAACAGAGATGTCCACAATAGATGCTCTATTATTACGAAATGGATCTTTTTGGAATGATGGGGCAATCATAAATTATGTTCATTAAGATAATGTTCAAAATGTTTTACCTATCAAACTTTCTTTATTTAAGTCATATGATCAATTGGGATGACACTATACAGATAATGGCATCTATATAGTGAAGTCATCTTATTGGGTTGCTATGCACAATATACAAGATGAGGATCCAATCATTCCACCAACGGGTGATCAACAAGTGAAAAACCAGATTTTGAAAATGAGAATAGCACCAAAGCTGAAGCACTTCTTATGGCGAATGCTTTCAAGGGCTCTACCAACTGAAGAAGAACTTAAGAGAAGAAATATTACTACTGAGGAAGCTTGCCATCGATGTGCAACACAAATAGAGACCATTGATCACATGCTATTTAGATGTCCGTATGTGTTGAAGATTTGGCGAACTGCCAATATACCTTTGGTGTGCCTTCAAGACCCGACGGTAAGTTTTGAAAACAAAATAAAGGCTATGATTGAGTTACATTTTAACTGTATTTGCTCTGATTTTATAAAGCAGTTGCCAATTTGGATATTATGGGAGATTTGGAAAAGTAGGAATGACTTAGTTTTTCGTAAACAGAGCATTGATTGACTCAAGAAACTACAACAAGCAAACTATGATGCAAAAGAATGGTTATTTGCACTAGGGGAAGAAAAGGCAAATGTAAATTCTGATAAGGGGCACACGAGAAATTGCAGCAAGAAGAGACCACCAAGGGAGTGGATTAAATGTAATTTCGATGGTAGCTTTAGGAATACAAAATCAAATAGTTTGGCTGCTTGGATAGTTTATGATGACGAAGGTGTTTTCTTAGGTGCGGCTCATGCAAAAGGTGATTGTGTTAAATCATCATTACAAGCAGAGTTACAAAGCCTTCTTATGGCAATGCAACATGTATGATCCAAAGAATATCATCATATTATTTTTGAAGGAGATAGTCAGGAATTGGTTTGATCGAGCAAATTGATTAAACGATATAGAAAGTTGGTCATGTCGATTTGATCAAGTGCAATTCAAATGGATAAACGGGAAGTTTAATAAGGCGGTGGATAAGCTATTGAAAGATCATTACATAAGCTCCATTGATTTTGTTTTTCATAGCTTCGTTTCTTTTTGTATCTCTAATTTACTCCACGAAAATTACTGTATAAGTTTATCATTTTAATGAAATAGTTTTGGGGTTAAAAAAAGCCATATTTTTGAAAATTCCGTAAAACATTATTCTCATAAAAATTCTATAAACAATATGCTCAATAATGAAAATAAAAAGAAACTGTCGAGAAGGAAAAAAACAAAGTAACTGAAAAAGGGAAAAAAGAGTAAATTAGAGAAGAGAATCTTGGAGATGAGAACCCACAACAACCAACCACGTTAAAGCTTGTGGACCACATTCTCTGATGTGTTGTTCATATATCTTCTCTAATCGAGTTAACTCTCCATATTGTCCTTTTTTTTTTTTCTTTTTTTAGTAAAAGCTATATTCTCTCTCTAATTCTAAGAGTACAAGGTCGTCGGTTTTAAAAAAATTACAAGATAGGATACTTTTTTAAGTTTGTCTTTCACTATAAGGTATTTTAGTGCCAACGATCACTTTTTTTTTGTTGAGATTATTAAATTACTATATTTTTTCATTTCATTTCTTTCTCCATTTATCACTTTTCTTTTTTCTATTCTCTCTTTATCAAAAGGACAATTAGGTCCAAAGATTATAAAAAAAATACATATTTAACTAAATGGCCAAGAGTGTCTATAATGTATATAAATGTCATTTTACCTTTGGGCCCACTTGTTTTATTTTCTTTTAATAACAACACAGATCACATAGTCTATCTATATTAGCTAGATTACAGATGGCCTGACTATTTTTTTCGTATCATAATATTTATTTTCCATTTAGTTTTTTTTTTAAATTAAATACCTATTCCCAAAACTTTGTTTTGTGATATCTTTTTGCATATCATGTTATTTTTTCATTTTCATTTGAAAGTTTTTCTTATTATATACCCCTCCCTAAATTTTTGTTTTATGTATATTAAGCTTTTTTCTTTTTTTTTCTTGATATTTGTCTATATAATAGTTATAAATTGATAAATTTTTATTTTTGCCCCCCTTGATAATTAGTTATTTTTGCAATTTATAGGCACGCAAAAAATAGCCCGACTACAAAAAAAATAGTCTCTCGTCGTACTGTTTATCATTATTTGCAACTATTTGCAAAATATATATTTGTTTTGAAAAATTCAAAATACGTTAAGCAGAGAAAAAAATCTACATTTTTGTATAATTACATTTTTGCTTCAATATATGTATAAATATATAAATCTACTTAAAGTTTAGAGGGGATAAAGATATTTAGAAAAAAACCAACCAAAATAGGGGCAAAATAGAAAAATTTCCCCTTAAATTCTTTTTATTTTTAAATGAAAAATATGGGATGGCCATATTCTTAAATATTGTTTTTTTTGCTATTACACAAATCTACCCTTATCAAAATCTCCCCTTTCTCTCTCTCCATCATTTATTCTTTTTCAAGTTTACCTTTCATCACTTCTTTTTTTAACAAAATATAATTACAATTATCTTTCCTCTCAAGCCTTTTTATCTCTATATTTAAATGGGTGAATTCACATAGACTAGTCATATGTTTAAAACAATCAAGTGATATCATTATGAACATCATTATCTGAATATCACAAACTAGAGATCCAATAATGCATATATTTTATTCGTAGTAAATATACTGGACTAGTCCATCTGGACTAGTATTACTCGAATTTAATTTCCAATTTATTACTCGAGTTTACTAATTTCTCCATCTTTGTTTTATAATATAGTGGACTAGTCTATCTAGACTAGATTAAATGAAACATGTTAAATATGTTCATAGTTAAAAACATATAAAATATAATATTCTAAGTAAATCATTATGTGATTATGGCTTTCACTTCAATTTCTTTTTCTAGATGACTCTTTAGAATCAACTTAAATGGATTCATCCAAAATGGATTGGTCCATGTGATTATTTACAATCTATTTTGGTGGACCAATCCAAATGGATTTGTCCACGTATTTGAACTATTCAAATGTTTTTAAAGTATACACCAATAATCAAGATATACCAATATTTTAATCTGTTTTACATATGAATCAAGATATTAGCCCACGATTTCACAATTCAAATAAGAGTAAATAACTACATCTAAATGATAAAAAATATTGAAAAGAGATAAAAAAACTAAGTAAAAACGGATAAAGAAAAAATATATGTGAGAGAATATAATGAGAAGAAAAGAAAAAAACGTGAGAGAGAAGAGAGATGAAAGAGAAAAATATATGAAAGATTAAAAAATAACGTTTTTGTTTAAGGGCAATTTCGTCCAAAACTATCTTGATTTTGAAGAAAAGTGTCATTTGTCCAAAAAGGCATTAAAATAAAAGTGAAACTATAAAAAGTGTCCTTTTATGTAAACAACTAGTCGGTTTCTGCATCATATTTACACCTTAATTGTTTCTAGTATTTAAAACAAAATTTCCATTTTTTAAGTTCATTATTTAGCCATTTATAATTTCTCTTAAAATAGATTTTTTAAAAAGGAAAAAACTATTTGAAAATATTTACCAACTTGCAAAAAAAAAACTAAAGCCAAAACTGTTTTTTTATTAAACGACCCATTTTGTTTTTGTTTTTTCTAACATCTTTGTTTCTTTTTTATTATCTTGAGCAATAATAGTCCTCATGGAGATGGGTTACTATTTTTTTAGAACGTAATTGAAAAGCTCAAAAGAAACATGGTCTCTGAATTCCATTTTAACCAATTTTTCTGCAACTTTGTTAGAGTTTCGATGTACCCATTTGAATTCGATTGTCTGAAACTTATTTTCCACTCTTGAATATCGCGAATCCAATTATAATAACCGAAATGTAGTTGTTGATCTGTCAGCAACTTGAATGCAATTTGATTATCGCCCTCAAATATGATGTTCTTGTAGCCTCTGGACCACAAATGATGCATAACCATTAGCAGAGCCTGAAGTTCTGCTTCAAGAGGACAATCACACTCCCTACCCATCGCATGGCCTGATTCAATATAAGCTCCATGCTCATCTCTTACAACCCACCCTGTTTTCATAACCTGGTTTCGATCATAGCTGCCATCATAATTGCATTTTAGGATACCAATAGTTGGCTTTGTCCATTTTGAGTCGGTTATTCTTGCATTTCAAAAATTTTCAATTGAATATAATGTCATAGATAACCATTCTTCAATATCTTCTTGTGCTTGTTTAGCATCATATCTTCAATCACTATGTTTTTCTGATATACCAATATGTTTCTACTCTTCTAAATCTTCCATAAAGTCCATCACGGTAAACACCTCGTTACTTGTTGCAGCCTCGAAAAATTATGAATTTCCATGATATGTTGAATTTTCCTTTCAAAAGATATTCGAGGATCTATTAATGGTGAATTGATATGTTGTGTGGCTCGCCATATTGGTTGAACATATGTGCAACAACAAAAAATATATGGTGCAATGACTCTTCTTCATAATAGCATCTCTTATACAGTGTCTCTTGAGTAATTTCAGGACGTCTTAATATAGTACTAATAGGAAGTGCGTCATATAACATTCTCCAGAAGAAATGTTTGAGCTTTGGTGTTGTTGTTAATTTCCATATTGCCTCCTTTAACACTCTGTTACCTGGAGGCAGTATTATTACACAGTGCTTCTGTGAGAGATGATTCACTAACCAATGGCCAGAATTTACGGTATACATGCCATCCTTGGTGTGTTGTCAACCCAAGAGATCCATATCATGTGTAGAACTGAGTTGATATTTTGTGCAATCGCTATATCCTCTTCTCAAAAATTCGCCATTATCAGATCCATATTCCATCGACCAACTAAGACCATCAAATAATTAACTTGACATATGTTCGCCAATGGTCCAACTATTTGACTTGGGGGCCTTGGTGGGTTACATGGTAACAAGTTATCACGCCAAATATGTGTAACTTTCTCATCTCCTATCAAAATTTTCAGCCCTTTCTTCGATAGATTCATGCCTTCTTGGAGCGACTCCCATTACAAAAGAAGATTTTATTTTCTACCGTTACAGTGAGTAGAGTTGAATCCGAAAAGTATCTACCTCTTAACAATTTGGAGACAAAACTTGTAGAGTTCTGAAGGATACATCATTATTGTTTGACTAACATTGCGAAATTGAACTCTTTTATGTTTCTAAAACCAAGTCCTCCTTCACGTTTTGGTAGGCCTAATCTCTCCCAGGCCACCCAATGCACTCATCTCTCCCTTGTACCCTTGCTCAACCAATATTTGACCAAAATACTCTCAATCTCATCACATGTTCCTTTTGATAGTTTGAAACAATTCATAGTGGAGACAGGAAGCGCCATCACCACCGTTTTTATGAGAATCTCCTTTTCGGCCTCTGATAAGAATCTATGTGACCAATCTTCAGTTCTCTATTTCACTTTCTCGATTATAAACCTAAAAAAATTTTTATTCTTTTGCCCTACATGATCTGAGAGTCCCAAGTACTTACTTTTACCTCCATCATTGTGGATATTCAAAAATTTGCCTAAATTTATTTTCATTGTCTCACTAACTTTTGACCAAAAAGTGATAGCAGATTTATTGAAATCTATGACCTATCCTGGCATTTGCTCATATTCTTTAAGAATCCTTTTGATTGCTTTCCCAGATTGAGGATGAGCATGACTAAAAAACAATGCATCATTCGTGATCATAAGAAGGTTGATGTTAAGAGTCGAATTGCTTATCATTATTCCTTTGAGTCTTCTCATGGTTGAAGCTTCAGTTAACATGTGTGTTAATACCTCATCACAAAGAATGAAGAGATAAGGGGATAACGAGTCTCCTTGGTGTATTCTCCGACTTGGTTTGATATGACCATACAGAGCCTCATTGATCAAAACAGAGGAAGAGATATATTGTACACACTGCATCACCCACTGAATCCACTTAGTATGAAAACTCATAGCCATCATCGTCTCACGTATCCATTCAAGCCTATCGTATGTCTTGTGATGTTCGTCTTAACTGCCATATACGACTTAGGCCATCTTTTTCGCGATTTCAAAGAATGTAGCATCTCGTGTGCCATGATCACATTATCAATTATGTGTCATCCTAGTACGAACGCTACTTGATTTTCAGATTTTATATGAGAAAGATGTTGTTTCATTTTGTTGACCAAAATCTTTGAGATGATTTTGTAAGTGACATTGCATAACAATATCGGTCTATAATTAGCCATGGTTTTTGGAATCTCGATATTCAGTAAAAGAAACAAGTTGGTATGCTTCGTATTCTCTGCCATTGATCCTGAGTTGAAAATTTTTTGTACCTCTGACACTATATCCTCTTTGATCTCAGGCTAAAATTGATGATAAAAGGCACTCATGAAGCCATCTGGTCCAGTATATCTTTATGCTCCAATATCAAAAGCAGCTATGTAAACTTCTTCTTCTGAAACATTATTAGTGAGACTCTGATTTATTCTTTCAGTAAATCTTCTCTGAAATCCTTAAAAACTGATGGATATGTAGAATTACTTTGTGTAGAAAATGTGAATAGATTGTTGAAATAGGTTGTTGCAGCAGTACCTACTTCCTCATCACCTCTATAGATGTTTCCTTCTGCATCTTCAATGGTTAATACTCGAGTTTTTACAAGTATATTCTTTATGGACGCATAAAAGAACTTTGTGTTCCTATCTCCTTGATTTAACCATGTGTTTCTACTTTTTATTCTCTAAAAGTGTTCTTCGTCTTTGTATGCCTTTGTCAAATCTTTTTTGATCCGATGCAGCTCCTCCGTAGTTGTAACATCACTTCCACAGGCTTCATCAAGCTCTTTTTTGTATTGAGCAATCCGTATAGTGGCACCTCTGCGATTCTTTTTACTCTACCCATAAATTGCATATCGACACAATGTATGTTTCCCAGAGAGAGGTTGAGTTTTAGAAGCCATACTCTTCCAACAATCAGTCATTGTTTCCTTGATATTCTCCTCCTGGAAGAGGCTATTATCGTATATGAATTGTCTTCTTCTAGATTCTACAATCTGCAAGAGGTTTGTGACAAGAGGTATGTGGTATGATCTCTCAAAAGGTAGAAAATATGTTTGAGCATAAGGAAACATTGCCAACCATTCTCTGTTTGCCATTACGTGATCAATGCAACATCTTATGTTGTGTGTTCTTCTCTTACCAAACCATGAGAACTGATCCCCAATAAATTTCAAATCATGAAAATTACTAACTGATATCATGTTTTGAAAATTAACAAAGCTTGATTCTGGTCTGCTCGGACCTCCTTTCTTCTCAGCATTTGAAGTGATTTAATTAGAATCACCTTCGATTAGCAAAGGACAAGAAAGTGTAGTAGATATTCTCCCCAACCTTTCCCCTAAATAATGTCTCATCTTTGTTTCAGGAAAACCATACACAAACGACAAGTAGAAGCCAATTCCATTAGTAGCAACTTGACAATCTACAAGATTTAGTGAAGAGGAAACAAAAGATACATCTACTGATTTTTTCCAAAAGATACCAATGCCACCACTTAAACCTTGTGGAGACACTGTAAAGCGGAAATCATAACCTATTTCAGAAGATAGATCTCTGATATAATTATCTTTCTGCTTTTTTTCAAGAATGCATATAATGTATGGGAGATACTTCTTGCGAATCTCCTTAAGGCGTCTAACTGTAAGGCCTATGCCTAAGCCTTGACAGCTCCAAACGGTTGTAGTCATGATGAATGTGGTGTCTTCTCCTTTCTCTATGATCCTCAATTTGTTCTCATATGATAGCATGTTCTCTACAAACTTGCACATGAGCTTTGCTCTGTTGTAATCCCCATTTGTTTCACTATATGTGGCATATAGGTGCATCATGTTTTAAAAATGATCATCATATGTATCTATGGTTTGTTTTCCCTTGAAATCCACTACATCCAATTGAGCATCTGCATTGAAGCTACTTCCAGGATGTGGGTTAGCCATAGAAATATCAGCATACTCACCAACCACTTGTTACCCACGATAGCAATCTCTGGTGGTCAATCTTCCTCATTATGCTCCCCTACTTCTCCTTCTGTATCTTCTCCATCAGCCTCATAACCATCATGTTCCACATGTTCCACCTCTTGAAACTGCATTGGTTGTTGATCCATTTGTATGTCCTCATTCTCCTCCTCAGGTTGTATCTCATGAATTATAACCCTATTATTAGCTTGATGTCCTCTTTGATCTTCATCTGGAGGGTCATTGTCAGGTTCATCCGAATCTTCTTCACCTCCATTTTGTATTAAACAGCGGCTTGAATCGTGAGTGAGAAAGCCGCATACATCACAAAAACCACACAATCTTTCATACTTGAAGATCAAAAAGGTATTGACTCCTGGAGTAAACTGAAAATACCTTTGAAACCGCAGTGGCAGAGAAACATCCCAATTAATCTAGAATCAAAAAATTCAATTCTTACAGCCATAGACGTGTCATACTCGACTTCCAATAGTTGACCCAAAACGCGACCAATGTGTGCTATGACTTCTCTATTCAGAAATTGGAATGGGATTCCACGGATTTGGATCCAAAAAGAGATGAAATTCATCATCTCTAGATTCATAAGAGGGGTCCATCATTCCAATATGAGCATCCTATCAGTGTATGCCAAAGGACCGCACCACGTCACCATTTTCATTTACTCTTCAGAGGGGAAGATGAATTGGAATATTCTACCTTCAATTATTCTGCCATGAACAATCCCATCCAATCCCCAAAGCCTATGAAGATTTGCAATAATTGCACGAAGGTTTTGGCGTCTGGGCATTCCAGATCGTCCGATGAGGATGAATTGGTTCTCAGCCGCTGCTTGATTCACGATTTCTAACGGCAGAGCGAAAGGGGCATCATTGATGCCCATATAAATATCTTATCCTGCTCACACTACAAGAAAACCGAGAATTTGCGAGGGAGACTTTTCTCGCAATTTCCGCGCAAATAGTGATTTGCGAGGAAATTGCGAGGAAAATTTTCTGGTCGTTGATCGTTAGTCGCAAAAGTATTTTCCTCGCAATTTCCTCGCAAAAATTCTCGGAATATATATAATAGTAGTTTCCTCGCAAATTTTCGAGGAAACTGCGGGAAAATATTTCGCGAGGAAATTGCGATCATTTATTGAATCGTTAAATATTGCGATGAAATTGCGATGAAACTTTCACATTCCCTCGCGATTTTCTCGCAAATATTTTGCGAGAGATTAGCGAGGAATCGTCACTATTTCCTCGCAAAATATTTGCAAGAGATTTGCGAAAGATCAACGCAATTTTATCACAATCTTTTGCGAGTATATTGCGAGGATTTGCGTATGATCCTCGCAATGAAATCGCAATTATTTTGCTCAAAAATTCGTTTTTTAAAAAATTATTTTAAGGGAAATAAATAATGAAAATATAATATAATTAATTAAAATTATTAGAAATGAAAATAAAATTAAAAATATGAAATTTTACATAATTAATATTCTGAAAATAAAACAATAAAATATTCAATTATTTTACAAATCTAAAATACTAAAAACCTAAAATCTAATTGTTCGGTGGGTCTTGATTCTGCTGCTGTCGTTGCTGAGTCGGTCCATCCCGTAACAACCGAGTATACACAGCAAACTTCAGGTCGTTCTTCTACATCCAGTCGAAGAGAAGAGCATGTGATCGAGACCGCTCCTGGTATCCGGCCATCTTTGATCTAACCGCGACAACCTCCTCACGAGCCGACACGAGCCCTGCCTCAACCCTCTGCAGCTTCTCCTCTAGAGCTCTCGAGTTGGGTTGGGACGACTGAACTCCGGTTGCAGCTGAAAATGCTTCGGACTGCAGAGATCCAACTCCAAAAAATCGGCCTTTCGACCGAGGAGCAACCTACAGTATAAAAGAAAAAAAAATTAAATATTAAAAATTTAAATGAAACAACTAATTTAATAAATATAATTAAATACTAACCTCTGCAAAAATCCAGTTTTTCTCGAACTGCGAAAGACCGCAAGACTGAACCGAGCTATCCAGGTTCTCCATCGAAAGCTGGATCTCGGCCTCATCGATGCGTCGGTGGTCCTCGGCGCATAGACGCTTGCATTTCGAGTCGATGAACGTCCCGTCCGACCTCTTCTTCGTCTCTTGTAGCATAGCTAGAAGATCCAGAACGTCATAATCTGCGCAAAAAATTGATAGTTGTTTTTATTAGAAAAACTATAACACTTTAAGCATTTTATTATTTATTTAAATTAATTTGAAATTTTACTTACAATTTTCCGGGCCTTAACCCTGAAAGAATCTCGGCCGGCAGTATGTGTAGCCTCGGCCCTCTGTGTCTTGGGGTTCTTGTGAGTCGAGATAGACTGCATGCTCCTAGCTGTATGGGTCCCTCCCTACCAGTATCCCACTAGTTGGGCCCACACGTCCCCTTCCATTCAATCCGGCTTCGAGTTCTCCAGATTTGCCCTCCACTTCTTCTTCCATCACCCGATATGGTCCGAGAGGCGGGCCTTGACTTTTGTCTCAAACTCATCCCGGATCCGCTCGTCGTACACCTAATCCCAGTTGTACGTTTGCTGGGGAAACAAAATTTAAGTTTTAATTTATACTAATTAAAAGTTTTATTTGAGAAAATTAAAATTTTAACAACTTACAATGAAGGCCTCGAACTAGCCATCGATGACAGCTCGAGGAGTATTCGAGAAGCTCGTTTACGGGCTCGAATAGTGTCGCATGAAGATCTTTGTGATCTTCTGTGCCACCTTCCCATCTTCGTCAAACCACATGGTCCCCGCGCGGTCGCTCGGGGTGAAGGAGAGGCAACGCTACCCGAGCGGAACTGATGTACATACAATTTCATGCATATTTTAGTGTGTTTTAGCTTAGT
>OVAN01006868.1:0-20541 GCA_900406275.1 Anastatica hierochuntica | reverse complement strand
TATCAACAACTCATGAATCCCTATGTGAGAACCCTAAACCCAACGAACAAAGTACTCACTAATGGTAATCGCAAAAACACAGATCAAATTCAAGGGTTCCGAAAACCTCTCGAATCGAAGAACAAAGAAGCTTCTTCTCCCTAGGTTACAAATCTCTCTAAGCTCTCTAAAACTCTCTAAAAGTGCATAATCAAACAGGAAAAACGAGTCTAGGTCTTTTGATAGCAATCCGGTCCGAAATAAGTTCGGTCTGGTTCTTCATAAAATCAGTTCGCAACTCGGGACAGGGATATGTCGATCCGGGGACATGGATCTGTCGATCCTTTTCCAAATTCCTGGGTATTTTCCAGCTTTTCACGAACACTTCCTTTGATGCTTGAAATTCATCCAATATGCATTCTTTTCGCATATTCAAGCTCGACTCCTGTAAAAACAACAAAGAACAAAAATTGGCACCAAAACGATCCGAATACATACTAAAAACCATAAATCTCGTGTAAAAACCTTAGTAAACACCACAAAAATAATGACACATCAGATATCCAAGTTCTTTCACGTCTTCTCCTCTAGCTACCTTCTCATCATGAATCCTAGGCATTTCCTTTGCCTCTCCTTGGTACATTGTACCACAATACCCTATGTCTTTATCAAGTTCAATCATAGGGTAAGATACTCCTCTGTCGACATATTTCAATGTCAAGTTCTTTGCTTCACAATCAGTTATGGCACCTGTAGTCAACAAGAAGGGGGTTCTAAGTAGAATCGGGAATTTAGCTTGGTGGGATTTGTTATCCATTACCACAAAGTTACTCTCCACATAGGTGTTTCCCACTCTTAGCCTCACATTTTCTAACCTTCCCTTGAAACTTTTCGAGTAGCATCTCCCAAAAGTACGTGATTAGCCCCTTCCTTGATTTCACCTTCCAAACCAAGCTCCCTTACACGGTCTAGAGAGATCACGTTCAAGCTAGTTCCAGTATCCGCTAGTGCATTCTCAAATTGGGAGCCTTTTAGAGCACAAGGCACTATGAAAATTCCTTCATCATTGCTCCTTTTTAAGAACTTCTCTCCCACTATATAGAACGAGATATTGTTAGCTTCAAACATCTTTTTTACCCTCTCTATGGTGGCTAATTTCTTCTCAAGCTTTTCCTTAACCCTTGCATCAATTTTGGCCATCTCGTACCAATCTTGAGGGATGTCTAAGTCACCATCTTATTTCATCTTACGATAGAGCACCCCTGAGATCTCATTCTTATAACATCGAGGGTAGGGTAAGCGATACTTTGTAGAAGAATAATCCAAGATGGAGAATTCCTCTTCGCTTATGTCCTTCTCACTAGGCTCACCGCTAGGAGGCCTTGGTTCCTCATCCTTTTTCTCAAATGTCTCTTTCCTTGAGACATTGATTTTCTCTTCTTCTTTGAAGCGTTCTCTTTCCTTAACTTCCTCGAAAACCTCTTCCTTAGTAGTCTCTTCTTCAATCAAAGGCTCTTTCTCTTCTTTGTCAATCTCGACATCTCCCTTAGACAAAAGGAGTGTCCTTTTTCTCAATTCCTTTCCAATCGGAGCACTTGTCCTTTCAATTTGAAGGTCAAATTCGGCATGACCTTCCTTAATATTCGGGTTCCCAACCAAATACACATCTAAGCAATCAACAATCTCATCAAGAGGATTCAAAAATAGATTCTCAATGTCATCAATAATCTTTTCATCTTCAAGAATAAAGACAATACCATCCCATGGTTGAGGAGTGTGGTTGATCTCTTCTAAGAAAGCATTGCAAAAGTCTTTGTCTGATTCTCCTTTCTCTTTAGCTACTCTTTTTCCTTTACGATCCGAGATCACTTGTTGGAGTTGCGAATCTATTACCTTAACATGCAAAGCAAGAGCTTCATGCTTGATGTTCATGTCTCGGTAGATAGACTTTATCTTCACATTCATCTCCACAAACTTCTTGTTGAGCTCGACTTTTGTCTCAGTTTATCCTTCCACTAGCTTCTTATGCATAGCATGATTCTCTTCTTCCTTGGTAGGACCGGTTTGTTGTTGAGACTTTTGGTAGTAGTCTTGCTTAGATTGGTATCGGTACCCTTGTCGGTTAGTCTTTGAATGTTAGACTTGATCTTGTGGATTCTCCATATTAGTGATTCGGTAGGATAAGTTGTTGCTGTTGAAAGGCTTGTATCCTTGGTTGAAGGGTTTTTGGTAGTACCCTCCTTGTATGTAGCTCACTTCATCTTGGTTTTCACCTTCTTGTCCTTCAACTTCAGTTTCCGCAGAGTGAACACTTCTTCTTGTTTATTGAATAAGCCTATCAACCTTATCACTAAACTCCTTGATCTTGTCTTCCTTAGATCTCGTGCTTCTGACCATTCTATCATAGTCATTCCCATCGCAATTGTCGCTTTGGGCGAGATTGTCTATGAGTTTCTCTCTTTGATCAGCAGAAAGACTAGCAAAGCTTCCCATGGAGGCGGTGTTCAAAGCCAAGCGTTACTTCTCTTGGATACCTCTATGGAAAATTTGAAGTAGGTTGCCCTTTTTGATACCATGGTGAGAATAACTCCTTATGTATCCATTGAAGCGTTCCCAAGCTTCATAAAGCGATTCCATTTCTCCTTACTTGAAGGTAGAGATCTCTTTCCTTATCTTTGCGTTCTTTCGGGCGAGAAGAACTTAGCCAAGAATCTCCTCTTACACTTGTCTCATGTTGTGATAGAAGATGTCATAACGCATTTCTCCTATTGAGATAGTTTGTCTTCTAAAGATAATGGAAACAAAGTCAATTTGATGATGTCCTCCGGCACTCGATTAATCTTTATCGTTCCGGTTAACCTTTCAAAGTATTCCAAGTGCTCTAGAGGGTTTTCCAACGCAAGACCAAAGAATCTAGCAGTTTGCACCATATTGATCAAGCTTGACTTGACCTCAAAGTTGTTGTTCCGAATTGGTGGAGGTCTTATATCCATCCTTTCGCGATTAGTGAATGGCTTATCGCCTTCTCCAATCCTCAGTTCTTCTATAGGGAGATGGAATGGATGGTAAATTCCCTTGGTCTTCTTGACCAACGAAATTCCCATGATTAGGAGGGGGAATTCATTCTTGTTGAGGGTTCTCCATATGTGGAGGATTCTCTTGTCTAACTTCTTTATTTGTACCCAACCTTCTTAGATGGGCTTATCTTTCTCTAACTCTTCTTTTGATTGTTGTCTTTCAATGACTTTTGGATCAATGTCAAGAAGTCTTGTATTTGGCTCACTTCTTGATCTTGTCATCATGTACCTTCACAAATCAAAGAAAATCAACAAAATAAAGTTAGAAAGTTAAATAAAATAAGCAAAAAGATAAATCATAGTCCTTGAATCCTAGAAATCTCTTTGAAGATCCTAGCTAAAGCCTAAATCCAACAGCAACAGCGCCAAAAGTTGACATGGTTTGATTTGTCAAAATTTAAAATTTATAAACCTAAACCCTACTTTCAATCCCGCAAGAGAACGGGGTCAATTGTAGTACTTTAGGGTTGTCCAAGGATTTGAAGGCTAGACTAGTAGAACCTAAGCAAAGGGAATACAGTAAGAGTCCTAGTCTAGGTGGTCGATTTAGTTGGGGATTGTCACGGATCTCCACTAAATCTAATGATGAACAAGGCTAAACATAATGAAAATGCATAAAAGAAAGCAATAAGTAAACAAGGAGTGAGTAAAGCAATAAATGAGTGAACTTGGATGTAAACAATAAAAAGGTAGGATCTTAAGATAATGGTAATGGGTTTGGGGTCGATCTAGTGATGTGATGGACTTTGGTAAGGCTTTATTAGAGGATTGAAGTTATTCCTACACCAAGGATCCCTCTTTTATCGATCAACCCACTCTCGTGGCGAAGATCTATTCACCTATACACATTACAAGGCTCAACTCACGTTTATTGCCTATCTAAACATGTATGTGATAGTGTTCCTCAAGCCCTTCTTGCCATTTAATACTTTGATGTCCCATTTGGCAAACTACTCTCATAGCTCAAAGTGAAAAACATATATCTAGTTCTCTCAAGCATTTCATCGAACACTTTCTAGGCGTCAATGAGCAAGCAATAAACTTTAAGGAACTAAACTAGATCTAGTAGGAATCTATGCCAAAATCTAGCCTAATCATCCATTACAACCCTATATCTAACCCTAGCCTACCATATCACAAGATACAAGAAGGATCTACTCACTAAGAGTCATGGAAATCCAAAGACAAGAGTTTGGTCTTTGAGCTCCCATGTTCTTAGACAAATAGATCTAGAGAAAGAGATGAGACGAAAAGATTCAAATCCCTCAAAAGTATCAAGAAGTTGTTACAATAGTTAAAATCTCAAAATAGATGAAAGAAAAGTAAAGTTGATCAAAAGTTAAGCATATCTATATTCTTGGTTCAATAGGAGACTATTTGTACTAAAAGGAAGGAGTGTGGGTTCCCTATGGGTTTCTTCACGTCAAGGAAGGCAGTTGTCGCCCAAAGGTTGCCCACCATCGACCAGGGATCGACAGTAGCTCACCTCGGGCAGCAAAGCTACCAAGGGAGGCTATTGTCGACCCAAGGTGACTCACTGTCGACCTAGGGGTCGATAGCTGGGCTCCTTCACAGCTTTTTGCCTCTTCTTCCTTCTCTTGAATGCTCTACTTGATCCCAACTTATCCCATAGCATTTATCTCCTTTTGTTCTTGATTTTTAGCTCCATTTCCACCTTAGATCCACCTCTAGAGTCTCCATAAATCCATCTTGAATTTGCACCTACAAATGCAAAAAAAAAAATGATATGCAAATGCAATATGATCCTAAACTAGACTCTGGACTCAAACTTATGGATTTTAAGACTTATATGCAATATTTACAACCTAAATGTGGATGAAACTAAGCTAAAATGCATCAAAATATGTATGAAAATATGTACACATTAGGTTCATGGATTACACTTAGAACATGTTAAATTGTTTGTTTTCACTAGATTTTGAAATCTTAAATTTTTAAATTTTTCGAGCATAAAAATTCGAAAAATAGTTATTAAATTTGATGAATTTTCTTGTTCTAGAGCCATTTCTTTATGTATAACTAGGATATGCATAAATTGTTATTTTGCATCATTTGACCTGAAAATTTAAATTTTTGGTGATGGTTTTTGGCTAAGAGTGTTAAATCCGAAAATGACTTTGAATTTTTGAGAAATTTGAGTTCTTACTTGTTTGATGTTTTTGATTTGTTTCTCATATCATATAGATGCTTCTTTGCTATTACAGTTTCTTAAGAACATATAGTGGTTCTCTTTGAAGTTTTCAAGAGACTCACTTTCTCTTTGAGTTTGGATTTTTTAGGATATTCAACAACGGATAATAAGGAGAATGTGAGGAAATCAACAAGGATAGCTATCCGAAAGGAACAAGTTTTGAAGATTCAAGAGCCTAGCAATCCTTCTAAACCAGGAAAATCCAAGAAGTTGAAGACATCTACTAAGAAGGATTCAAAGAAGATGACAAAGAGGCATGGAAAACACATTGCTAGTGAGAGTGAAGCCACTTTGAGTGATGATTCAGATGAGAATGGAAAAGAGACACAAGGAGAGGAGATTGTTTTTGTTCCAGTTTCTCAAATCATCAATGATGTACCAAAGTCTCCACCTCCAAATAAGCAAAGGAAATCGAGAGCTAAAGGACTTAAGCTCACAGTTTTGGCACCAACGAAACCAAGAAGGAATTGTTGGACCAAAATTGGATCCAAATGTCGATTATGGGGCAGCCTTTGCTACCATAAGGGTTCAAGCTTAATTGAAGATTGATTTTCCAACACTTGATGCTCTAGGATTGACAAGAGATGCCACTCGGTTCTTGGATGCTTTAAAGTTGAGAGCTTTCGTAGAGATTTCTTTCATGATCTATGAGAAGCTTACCAAGGAGTTCCTTAGCACCATTGAGATCTCATATCCCAAGGAAACACGAACTAAGGCTCAAGATGGAGTTCTCGCTTTATCGGCTAGAGATACCTCTTACTCTTTGACTATTGGTGAGTTGTGTGAGATTTTTCACGTGGAATGTTTAGATGAAGCAAAGTTTAGCTCGGATCATTATTCCTACATCGTTTGGGATCGATTTTCTCATGAGACACTTAGGCCTGAACACTCGAAGGAAGCCAAGATTGGACATCCAGCAGTTCGGTATGTGCATAGGCTCATTTTGTAGGGGATCTTCAGTAGGACCGAGCAGAGTTCATTACTTAAAGATGAGTTCTTCATCCTCATCTCTCCTTCTGTTGCTAGTCCTCAGAGAGCCAACTATGGCGCTCTCATTGCTAGAAGGATGATAGATGTAAGGCATGAGGCTGCCAAGGAGAGTACAGAGCCTACTTATAGGTCTCATTTTGGAGAGATCATCACTGTTATCCTCACTTCTAGAGGAGTGGACTTGAGTGTTGAGACTCCTATGGATTGTTGTGGATCTTGGATTTCTCTGCACTTGCTAGATGTTGTTATCTTGCGGGATGGATTCAGGGCACAGAGACCTTTGCTTACAAGTTCATGCCTCTTCACGACACTGAGCCAACTTGCTACATCCTTCCTTGCTCGTCACTTCCATCTCTGCAGGAAGGTCATACTCTTTTCGACCCTTTTCCTTGTCATATTTTCAGGAGATCTCCAGGTTGTCCCATCCTTGGCATGAGGTACTATCATAGAGCCAAGGCGTTTATCGCCAAGGCTGTTGCACGAGTAGGAGGCTCAACCCCTAGGAGCATGGTTGCTTCAGATTCTATACCACAGACAGAGTCTTTATAGGATCTTCGAGCTGCTCTAGCTACAAAGAGGGGTAGGAGAGTTTGACTAGAAAGGATGATGAGCAGAAATATGCATGTTCTGAGACATGAAGTACCAGGAGCCTTCAGGAGTACTCGCAGAGAGAGAGCTTAGCCAGCTGACGATGGAGACTTAGAGAGTTTCTCTCTAGTTTCAGACTTTGGACAGGATGTGGTTGAGACATCAGACACAGCTCATAGTGACTCTTAAGCCCACGCATGATAAACTCCCACACAGGATCTGGACGCAGTTGTGAGCAGCCACACCCCGGATGATTCTCATTTAACAGACTTTTGAGTCTTTATCAGGTTTTATTGTTCGAGTAATTTTATTTTCTTTTTATTTTTATTTTTATTTTATTGAGTCTGTTATTCCCTACTATTGATTGCTTTTGCACCGATACGGTGCAAGGTGAGTCCAGGGGGATTTATTCATTACTGAAGATATTTTCTTTTTTCTTTTGTACTTTTTGTTCTTATTGAGTAATTTTTATGTTTTATTGAGTCAAAACATGTTGGATTATATGATCTTATGTTGCTGGAATTTTTTTGTTTTGTGCTAACTTTTGTGTTATTCCTAAAGTAGTTATTAACAACAGATTTACTGAACGGAAACCTATAGGTGGATTGATCTACCAGGACGACCATGTCTCGTTAGGACTCTAATTTTAAAGCTTGTTCCACCTTAAGATGAATTTAATTTCTCATTTTGAGGCGGGGTATGCCCTGGATAGAGTCCTCTTTCAGGCCTGACACTAATTCCTAGTGAGTAATATTCCTTATACTATTTCTTTCATATAAAATAGATTTAAGGTTCGATGAAATGAGTAAAGGGGTGCATATCTTAAAATTTTTGAACCCTATAGACTCATGGAGACTTACTCCACATATGCTTAATTTAGAAAAAAAAAAGAAAAAAATAGAGAAAAAGAGATCGATAGAAAAAATAAAATTATACCCTAGAAAAGTATGGGAAAATCAACCCCTAAAGCATAAGAATAGAACGGGATAGGACTTTACGAAGGTGGTTAGGTGGCTAGAAACTTGATTAAGTAAAGAGTCAATTGTTCTTAGATCGATATTCCCTCAATGAGACCGCACCTTAGAATTAATAGGAACCAGTGGAGATGCCGTTTTCTTTTGTGATTGTGGCTCGGATTGGGATTTTTGCTAAGCAAAAAGGGAGTACGTGGAAGCTGATCTCTATATGTTGATGCTACATATGGGGATGATCGAGAGGACCCCGAGGCAATGTTTCATAAAACAAAGGTTTGTTTACGCGTTTTAAATCTTCTTTTCCGTTCTTGCTTTTTGCTTGAGGACAAACAAGAAGCTAATTCCTGGAAGTTAATAACACTATTATTTTTTTAGTTAGATTTTTACGTATTTTTTGCAGGTTTTTAATGCTTTTTCGACCTCTAGAGGTAGTTTTCTCTTATTTGTGATTTTAGGGACTAATTAGGTTAAATCATCAAAAAGGATGGAGAAACATGCTAACTGGACCTCATTCATATTATCAAACAAGTTTCATTGACGGATCATGAAGACAAAGGCTAAAACACTTGAGTTTTGCATTTTACCAATACGGATTGATTCTCAGCATCAGAAAGATCGTCATGAACGAAAGTCTACCCTTCATTGGATTGAGCTAGAATTTAGTCAGAAGTTGGAATTTTGAGTTAACTTTCATATGAAAGTGGTTTGAAGTCATTTGGAGTTGTGAACGAAGAGTTATAACCGTTTAAGCAAAGATAGGAAGCATGTGAAGCAACATTTGAAGCTGTAACCGAGTGATGGAGTTGCCACCACCGGATGAGTGCTCATTTTTGGCACACTCCGGTTACAGATACATTTCATGGTCAAAGACATATTTCAAGACATAACTTTCAGTTCGCTTAATCGAATTTGATTCTACAAGAACCGACATAACTGAGGACGCCCTAGGAAACCCTATTATTAGAAATAAGTTGTTTTTAGCTTTTAGAAATAGGGAGCCATGAATTTTACAGAGAGTTTCAAGCCTTCAAAAGCTTTGAGAGTTTTTTCCCTTTGTTCTTGAAGTTTCGAAGTGTTCTTGAGAGAGATTCATTATGTACTTTGTCATAGAGAAGATTTATTTACTCTTGATCTATTTAATAATGTTTTTCTCATTGATTTCTTGTTATTTTTCGTTCTCCATGTCTGAGTAGTTCATTAGTTAGGTTTATAGGCTTCTCAAAGAGGTTATGTATTCATGAGATACTAGTATTTGTGTAGGGATTCGTTCAGTCTTTGTCTCGGTTTATCTTTATGCATGATTGCTCTACTTGCGCATCTAGTAGTCTGTCCATATGTAGATTTTCATTCCAAAAGCTTGTTAAATCACCTGAACCAAACCTTTGACAAGCTGAGTTCGAGGAGGCTTCAAAAGTAGATCGCCTTGGCCTAGTGAGCTTATCGAAACCTGTGTCTATTTAATGCATGCTAATTATTTAATATCATTCAAAAGTCTAAGTTCCTTGATAATTAGTATAGAATCCCGAACCTTGAAAGTGGAGAGGATTTAATTTAGTGTTTTTGAGTTCTAGACGTTTCTTGATTCTTTTCCCTAAACAAGTCGATTTTCTCTATGATGCATGATTCTCTGCGAATGTCCTACGTGTCTAACGCTTTTTCCCATTGATTTACATCCTTTTAATTATTTTTAGTCGTTGTCTTTTACTTTTAAACTCACCAAAAAACTCTTTTATTTTCTGTTTTAGCTTAAATAAATCATGAAATTCGTAGTGTAAGATCTTAGTCCTCGTGGGATCGATAACCTGAAGTACTGCATCTACGCTGTCCACTTGCAGCAGTAATGTCTTTTTGGATGAAACTTGACATGCTATCAAATACTCTTGGTGGATCACGCTGCTTCATATTCCTACACCTTGCACAAGGACATAATAAAGTGCCACACTCCTAGTAAGGCGGTTGATTACAAGAAAATCTAACGAATTCATTAATTCCTTCAATAAACTCGTCAGACATACAATTTCTCATTGGATCTATATGTCGACCCATCCACTCTCTCACTTGAAAAAATTGACATTTTCTTTATTTTACCGACACTTTTTGTAGCTTTGAGTTGTGAGAATGAAAAAATGAGGTAGGTTGGTATATATATATATATATATATATATATATAATTAGGCATGATTTTACCATGACATATTTCGTGGCTAGAGAATATATTCCTTGCTAAGCGCAGAGTGATTCGATGTTTCTTTATTATATAGCCACGAATAAGCCACAACAAAATTCAGTGTCTAAAACTGAATATATTATTTTCCTTTATCTGCGTTTTGACGTATAAACACAAACATGTATGGGTAGGGTGGCATAGATGTGATATGCGCAGAGAATATTTTTGATATTAGCCACGAAAATTTCAGGAATCTTAAGTTGTGGCTATATAGTAAATACTTGTTGCTATTTTCGTGACTATCTTAGCCACGACCGAACCGTCTTGCTTTTGGCCAATTAGTCACAGATTTGCCACATACTACTCTCGTGGCTACCTAGCCACGAAGGTGTAATGACTTTTTTCGTGGAAATACTAGCCACAAAAATTTTTCTAGCCATTTTGTGACTAGATAGCCACAGATAGCCACGCAATAACGACAAAAATACTTCATCTTCGTTATGTGGCTTTTTGTGGCATATTCATGTCTTTTTACTTTTAGCCACGGAATAGATGTGGTTGATCCCTGGCTACGTGACCTTTTTTTAGTAGTGTTATGATGTTTTTTTCATACTCAATCATATAAATTTGGTACTAGTTGTATTATTTAACTTTCCCTTTCTTAGAAAAATTATATTAATTTTCATATTCTACATATTGTGACACTCTATCTATGGAAGGTGGAAGCTCACAACTTCTACCACTAGGTTATACGCTGTCAATTGCTACCCAACTACAAGTCTACGATTGAGTATATACTCAAAATGAGTGTGATTGGCGTTGTTGCAATTGCTCTATATGGGTCTAATGAATTGCATACCATATTTGATCCTCAATTCGGTAAATTGCTCAGAATGCCCATTACAAGGTGCTGAAATTCCACAATGCTCATACCTTGGCTGCTTTCTCGTCAATTAATTGAAAAAATGAATTATAATATGTTGACCTTGTTCGGCTTTCAACCTCTTTGCTTCTCACTGAAAGAGTTTAAACGCATGTATGGCTTAATTGCCGTAAATTTTCTCCACCATCTCCTGCTAATAGTGACTCTACGTACTCTGATTCAGTGAATCATGGTGGTGAACAAGGAACAAGTACCCCTACTATGTGGTCTAAACTCTTTTCAACCTCAGTTGCGGAAGTGACGGTAACTGAGGTCATTAACATGCTTAAGGATCCATTTTTACCTGAGTGGAAGAGGTTGCCTCTTGCTCTCCTCTTTCTTATTGATGAATTTATGATTTGCAATAACAAACATTTGAAATTCAGCCAAATTTACCTAGAGATGTTAGGAAATATTGCATACTTTATTGACTTTCCTAGGTGTAGAGAATCATTCGTGAAGACAGTTTCAAAATTTGTACAACGACCAGTTTCAGC
The DNA here is from genome assembly GCA_900406275.1 of Anastatica hierochuntica. Taxonomy (NCBI): domain Eukaryota; kingdom Viridiplantae; phylum Streptophyta; class Magnoliopsida; order Brassicales; family Brassicaceae; genus Anastatica; species Anastatica hierochuntica. Next base: position 9,135 of record OVAN01006868.1, on the reverse strand, counting down.
TGAAAACCCATATCCCATTAAAAAATTCAGAAGTCGGTTTAAGCAACAAACAAGCGCTTGCTACGATTTATTATTAGTCTTGCAATTCATTACTTTGAAATCCATTCGACTTCTTCAAAAGAAAACTCCAGAACCAGTGAAGACAAATGACTTTCTTGAGGATCCTTTTGTCTGCAACTCTCCTATCATGGTTCTACATCTCCCAGATATACTTGAGGTGGAAGCCGATCCACAAGTACTATTCTTTTCTGAACATGACATATTATAAATAAATAAATTTGAAATATTTTCTAGTGTACATCGATCTTTCTAAGCGTAAACTTGTCCATGTTTTTTTACTAATTGATTGTGTAGTTCAGTGTTGAAAGTGAAACAACAGTTGAATAATGAAATCCAAGATAAGGAGGTATCCCATACGGTCATTTTTATGAGGAGTGGATACAAATTTAGGAAAGAAGATTATGATGTTGCATGCTTTTCGAACTGCCCTCTAACCTTAGTACTGTAATTATGTACATGGTTAGCCTTCCTCACTTCATACATATTAGAGTCACCCAAAAATGATGGACCATCACCCTCCAATCATCCCCACGGTTAGGTTTGGGCATTCAATTTTTCGTTTCTTTCCGGTTCGACTCTTTTAGTTTTTGATTTTTCGGTTTCCAAAATTTGGAACCATTCAAATTTTATAATATATTGGTTTAGTTCTAATTATATTCAAATTCGATTTTGATTGAATTAGGCATCCATACGGGTATTTATTTCTGAATACTTGTAGGTATTTTTGGTTATTTTTAGGTATTTTTAGATTTTTCACGTATTTTCATATATTTTAGGTGTTTTTGGTACTTTCAGTTCTTTTCGATTATCCATAATATCTTGGTTCGATTCCAGTTATTTTCGGTTCTCGAAATTGAAACCATTTAGGTACTTTCTAAGTTTGGTTTGGTTTCTGTTAGGGTTTTTCGGTCTTTTTCTGCTCGATTTTTCAGTTCCGGTTAATATGTCCACCCCTACCCAAGGACCATAACATTTGGTCACAATATAATGCAAGGCATGTCTATGGAACTTGAGCCAATTTTTTTTATTCCATAATTGCGAAAGTTATTTTAAATATTCCTTGCTCCTAAAAATTCTCCCCACGTAAATGTCTGCATCATGTTTACTCAAATCCATTTTATAGATATTATAAGTACTTGTTCGCAAATCAATAAACCTAAGCGTCAAATCTGCATACTCATATATTTATGTGACACATATACCTTTTTTAAGAGTTTCCCTCCATTATCACACCTTTAATAAATATTCCCAATAGCCAAAGAAGGAAGATTCACAAAACTTCATCGTCATTGCTTGCTATTTTGCATGTTTAAACAACCAAATGAAAATGAACAACAATAGCTTCAACGTAATTGCTAGAAATTTTTCGGGCAAAAGCAATAATAGGAGGAGAATCTACAAATTTTTTGTCCTCATTGCTAGCAACGTTTTAGGTGGAAACAAACATAGGAGGAAGATCCACAAAGTCTCCATCGTCTTTACTAGCAATGTTGCGATTATGTTTTTGGCTTTGTTTTGGAGGAGTGACTATGATTATGTCTTCATCAACCCTCTCAAAATCATGTACAATTCTAGACGTCGAAGTGTACATGGTACGATCTTCCACAAAATCATCATCATCAACACCACCACCATCATCATTATTGGATTGAAGTGAATGTCTAACCCCGTTGCTCTTACCATGTATTCCCGGATCCTTTTTCCACGCCAAATTATACAGAGCTTTGATACAATACTCCTGATCCTAATCCACCCTTCTAGATTGTGGACCCGATCCACTAGCCTGACCTCGCTCATCATCATTTTTTGAATTCCTATTGCTACCGCTAAGACAAGATCATTCAAGTAATCCTGTCATATTCTTTCGACTTGCTTTCTTTTGTCTCTGCCTCATTTGAAACATGTTTTTCGTCATAATCAACTACTTCTAAACCACATTAGCTGCTAAGATTTTCAACAACCTATGGATCAAATTGTGTATCTCTTACCAAATCTGATGTAGATATCTTCAACGATGCTTCAATTGTTTATACATGTCTTTTCAATATTTCATGTTTTTCTTATTCGTTTTCTCCACTCAATTCACCACAAAGACCCTAAATTTCTACAATATTTAAAGACATACCAACACAATGATTGCTTGACCTTTCGATTTCAAAAGCTAAACCTTCTTTGGGTCTTAAAACTATCAACCTTCTTTCACATTATCCCTGAATATAACAAATATACTCGCTGGTTTATCTATCTTATGCATCGATTTGAGCATTCTGTATTGGCTATTGTTGAATATATAAACTAGAGTAGTTATGTTGCCATTTAGTTCCGTAAGGACATCCTCAGATCAATAATACATTTCTAAATAAGCGACTCATGTGTTTACACCATATTCCCCAACAACATACTCTCTTAATCCATCCACACCTCCAATGTCACAACAATTTTCAATACCCTATCCTTTTTTTATTTATCAACCTTGAAATCCTAATCATGGTTACTATCTTATATCTACCGACTAGCCATGACAACGCGTACTCATCCACGATATCGTTCGGAAAAAAAGTATTTGACATTTCACCAAATAAAAAATAGGTGTATAGATACAAGTTAAGTTTGTACCTTCTTCCGCTCTATGAATTTCATACAATTTTGCGTTCCCTTTATCAAAAATCCTTTGTACTTCATCCCTGCAGAAGACTCATTGTTGTCTTCATGATTTCCCAGTAAATCTGAAATAAGGTTTTATGTATTTTCGTTGTTTCTTTTACTTTTTGTCCACTTTACCTTTTTATAAACCACATCCACTTATTATTTGTTTTATTTTTATTGTTAACTATTCAACACACTAACTAAACTAGCTTTCTAACGATATGCTTAATTGGTGACCCTTATATCTGACAAGATCCTTAGATCTGATGAGAGATCTGACGAGATATATAGCTTCTCAGCGACAATTACTGGAGACCCGACGAGGAGGTGATGCTACATGGGAAGGGTCGATTTTTAAGGATGGCGAAGCTGACTCGTCAATTTTCTCCAAATCTAGATGTAGATCCATTGGCAACTATTCTTCTTTCCCTATTCCAACGGCCCGTGGGATTGGGACACTGACTCCTCTTAGACTAAACTCTTACTCATCAAAGGCAAAGTGAGAAACCCTCTAAGGTCAATCTTTTGGAGGCGCGTGATGTTACCGACAAAGCCATCATGTTTCGACTTCTTCGGCTTTCTTGACGGCTCGTGTAAGAGCTTTCTCATGTGTATGCGAGTGGTGTCATCTATGTCTTAGGTGAAGATAATGAATAACTTTACTCCATCTTTGTTCTCTTCATTTCATGATTTCGTTCTTTAGAGAACCCCATAGTCGATTTCTTATGTGCGTCGACTATCATTGGCGAGACATTCTTCGTGGCTTCATGAAGATTTGAATCTAGCTCTTAGAGCCAAAACATAGCGAGGAATTTCACTCTTCTCTAGTCTTTAGAAGTTCAATTTCTCCTTGGTGATGGTGCGTCTTGAAATAAGGTTTTCACAGCGTATCTACCAGGGAACGTTTCCATGTTGGAGAGAGGCCTTCTCTTTATCTTCTCTATTTAGGTTCCCAAAGATTTAACAAATGACGAAGAGGTTGTAGTTACATCCCATATTTGTAAAGGTGAGAAGGGAGTCGTACACGATAGACTATCAGGATGCTCACTCAGGTATTGAATTCTCAGACCTAAACTTTTTTGTATTTCACCAGCACTACGATGAGCGTGAATGGAAGAGATTATCATGTTATTTTGAAATTGACTAGAAAGTGACCTAAAAGTACAAAATTTATAGTATCGCTTCAATGTTAAATCGAGCTTTCATGCCTCGGAATCTCAGACAATGGAGGAAACTCCACCTTTCAATTTTTGGCGCGAAGAATACACTAATATTGGGATTAATCCAAATACTAGTTGACTAATTTTGTGGACCGCATCAGGTGATAAGGATTCTTTTTTTCTGCACAAAAGGCTATTATATTACTCAAAGTTGAGGTGGTATGGCAAGCCACACCGGAATAGAACAACCAACAACAAAAAAAATAATCGGGTGTTGTCTAGCTAAATAATCTGCCTTTGAAAGAAAGCTCCGTGGAACATATAAAATCTTGAAATTGTTGAATGCTAGCTTCACCCGCTCAAATTCCTGAAGCTCTGTCGCAAAATCTGGTCAATCCGTCGGATTAGATAGCATGCGAATGACGTCTTGATTATCTGTTCCAAAATCCTGGACATCGGAATGGGCTGGTAAACTATGCATTGCCCATATAAGCGCCTCCAACTCAGAGTGGAGGGATGATATCCGCCGGACCTGATTACGACGCTCATCCAAGTGCAGACTCCTTCAGCCCCAACAGGTGATAAGGATTCTTTTTAGTCAATTAAAGTTTGGTATTTTGTCGAATAATTTGTATTAAGCCATGACCTATAGTTTTTTTTTTGGTGTTAAGATGAAAAAAAAAATTAAATGAAGGGTAAATGCTTTAGATGAAAAATCGTAATATACAACTATTTACTTCGCAACTTATAAGTTAACAATGTGTTACTAAATATTTTGTCATATTATTTTTAAATTAAAAACTAGATGTAGATATCTAGTGGCCGCCAATTTTAATGCCAAAATTATAGACTAATGTTGGCTATATTTGGCCTCAAACCTAGAACCTCAAGTAATCTAGATACAACAAATTAAATTTCAATAACATTGAACTGAGAGGCAATAGTGCAAAGTACATATATACTCATCTTTTGATAGATGTAACGATGATTATAACGATTTCATTTTCAATCCAGGTGAATAGGAAATTAGTGTAATATTTTCAAAGTCAGCGTGGTTTGAGGTAGGGTTGTGCTCTATCACCATATTTATGCGTTATAGTCATGAACGTTCTCTCCATATTACTTGACAAAGCAGCTTCTGACAGTATTCTTGGTTATTATCCTAGATGTCGTGATCTCAAGATAGCTTATCTATCATTTGTTGATTTTGGTGTTTATTGATGGCTTTATGTGCTCAGTTGAATCGATAATAGAGGTTTTCATCGATTTGCTATGCCTTATGACTTGAAAATGAGTCTTGAACAATCTTCATAATATGTTGTTTCGATCTCACAAAACTCAAGAAATACATTGTTGAAAGATTTAGTTTTGCCATTGGAACATTCCCAATACGCTACTTGAGATTACCCTTAACTACCAAACAGATCACTCCTAGTGATAATCTCAAGTAGTTCCATTAACCAAAAATATATTCCTCTCATCGAGAAAGTAAGGTTAATTGTGAGTCGTCATCAGTACAGTTCCTTTACTTTTTCTTTGTGGGAAGACTTTAACTGCTTCTCTCAGTTATCTATTTTACCTCAATTTTGGTTTTATGCATTCAAGCTACCTTGGTAATGTCTAAGAGTAAGAAAAATAGACAAGATGTGTTCAGTTTTTCTCAAGTTCGACTCAAGATCTAATTTGAAGAGAGCTAAAGTTTTTGTGGGAGGGTGTGTGTTCTCCTAAAAGTGAAGGTTTTATGGGTTTTAGGTGACTATAGGAGGTGAATCTTGTTTTTGGTAACGAGCTAATATATGATACTTTCTTACTTCAACTTCTTTCTTATAGGTAAACTGGGTTAACTGTCATTCATTAGAAGATTATTTCGATTGGCCACACCGTGAAAATGTAGAAACCAAACTCTATGCTATGTTTTGTGTTTGTCGACAAGAACAAAATAGTAAAGAATCCCTTTTTATTAATCTCAAAACTCAAATACAAACTTAAATCCAAAAGCTATCTCAAAAACCTAGCATCAAAAACTTAACATATTTATAGTTCTAAAACATCTCCTAGAAAGAAAAGGAAAACTTCTAATTGTCTTTTAGATAACTCCTAAAAGATCCTAATCCTTAAACCAAATTGGTTCGACTCGATTATCAAAACCATTGTCTCGGTTTATACAATTTCTTCTTTCTCAAGCAATCCTTCTCGGTTTCAAGCTTAAACCAACATTCTCCCGCTTAAGCTTGAAATCTATTCTTGACATATCTCGTACTCCAATGAGATCTCTCATCTCATTAAACTTCGATCTTCCTAGAGTCTTAGTTAAGATGTCGGCCTTTTGCTCTGTTCCAGGAACATGTTCCACTTCTTTTTTCCCACTCTCAACACAATCTCTGATGAAGTGATATCTTCGGTGAATGTGTTTACTCCTACCATGAAACACAGAATTCTTAGTCAACACTATTGCTGAGCGATTGTCGATTCTTAACACAACCTTTTCTCCCTCTTGACCCGTGACCTCATGGAGCAAATCTTGCAACCAAATGGCTTGTTTCGATGCTTCAGTGGCAGCCATAAACTCAGCTTCACAGGAGGACAACACAATTGTGTCTTGTTTTTGCGAACACCAGGAGATTGGTCCTTCTCCAAGATAAAAAAATATGTCCGCTCGTACTCTTACCATCATCGGGGTCAATGTTGTGACTGCTGTCACTGTATCCTATTAGGTGTGGCACGACTGCATTCGTCCTCTTAAACACCAAGCCAAGCTCGATGGTTCCTCTTAGATATCTAAGTACATGCTTCATTGCTGCTCCATGTGATTCTCTAGGACTCTGCATATATCGACTCAACACACCTACTGCATAAGACATGTCAGGTCTTGTATGAAGCAAGTATCTAAGACATCCAACATTCTTACGAAACCAGGTAGCATCGATCTCTGGCTCAATCTCGGATTTTGACAAAACCAGGTTCATCTCCATCGGCGTGTGAACTAAGTTACACGTTTCCATTTTTGCTTCTTCAAGAATTCGCGAAGCATAACGCCTTTGTGTAATCGTGATCTTGTCTTCATATTGGTTTACTTCCATCCCGAGATAATATGTTAGTTTACCTAAGTCACTCATCTCGAACTTAGAACTCATCTCTGCCTTGAAACTATGAATAGCTTTAGAGCTCGTTCCTGTGACAAAAAGATCGTCAACATACACAGCTATAATCAAAAGAGCTCCATCTATCTCTTTCTTGTAAACCGAAGGTTCTTTGGTACATTTCTCAAACTTTAGCTCGATGAGAATCTGATTTAGTATATTGTTTCTGGCTATAGGAGCTTGTCTGAGACCATAGAGAGCTTTACTAAGCTTATAAACCTTTCCTTCACTTCCCTTGACTTCAAAACCTTCTGGTTGTGTCACATATACTGTCTCCTTTAATTCTCCATGTAGAAATGCGATTTTCACATCCAGATGATGTATTTCCCAGTTGTGTGATGCTGCGAGATTGACAAGCAACCTTATCGTTTTAAGACTAGCAACGGGCACGAAAACTTCTTCATAATCTACACCATATTTCTGCACATATCCCTTTGCGACAAGTCTGGCTTTGTATTTATTTATGCTCCCATCCGAGTTCCGTTTTATCTTAAATACCCATTTTAACCCAATGGGTTTAGCTCCATAAGGCAGTTCGACCAAGTTCCAGCAATGGTTCTTGTTAATAGACTCGATTTCATCTTCACATGCAAGAGTCCATTCCTTTGAATTTTTAGCCTCATCGAAATTACAAGGCTCATTATTCATCATCAGCATTAGTCTTTCTCCTTCTTCTTTCGCAAGTAAGACATAGTCTTCGAGATATTTGGGCCTTGTGATGTTTCTACTACTCCTTCTTGGTTGAACGGCAGCCTGTGACTCGCTAATGGCCTCATTTTTCGAAACAATACCAGTCTGTTCACCTTCATACTCTTTGCTCATCTCTTCGTGCTCTGTTTCACGATCATCCACCATGATATCATCTTGACTTTCTCCTTCCACACGTTGATTCTGATCATCTTCTTCATTCTTATCTCTCTGCTCATTTTCGAGAGTCTCATCATCACTTCGCAGGCCACGATTTCCATGATCTCCAAAAGTCAACTCGAAACTTTCATTAACACTTTGGTCTTGAGTGTTTCCTTGATTCCATATCCAGCCTTTTGATTCATCAAAAACAACATCTCGGCTCACTACAATCTTCTTGGTTTTAGGATCAAAGAGACGATATGCTTTTGAACCCGGCTCGGTTCCTAAGTTGACGAGAACTCGGGATCTATCATCCAACTTCTTCAGCATGCCTTTATCGATTTTAGCATAACTAACACATCCGAAAGTTCTCAAGTGGCTAAGATTCGGTTTCCTTCCTCGAAACATATCATAAGGTTTCTTGTCTTTAACAGCCGCGTTACTACTCTGTTCAACAGATATGTTGAATGGCGAATTGCTTCTCCCCAGAGATAATTTGGCATATACATATGTTTCAGCATGCTTCTTGTCATTTCCATTAAAGTCCTATTTCGTCTTTCTACTACTCCATTTTGTTGTGGCGTATATGGGGCCGTGAGATGTCTCTTAATTCCTGTACTTTCACAAAACTGATTGAAGTCATACGATACAAACTCTCCTCCTCTGTCCGTTCTAAAGACTTGTATCTTCTTGTTAGTCTCTTGTTCTACCATTGTCTTCAACCGCTTAAACTTTTCTAGAGCTTCGTTTTTCTCTTTTAGGAGAATAGTCCACATATACCTTGAGTAGTCATCAATGATGACAAACACGTACTTGTTGCCAGCTGGTGTGTTTGGTGTAATGGGACCGCAGAGATCTCCATGCATCAATTTTAGAAGATCATCGGCTTTGTACGTGGAAGCTTGTGGAAAAGGTCTCCTCGCCTGCTTACCAAGAAGGCATGAGCCGCATACACCATGCATGGTTTTATCAAAAACCGATGGAATGCCATGCACCAAATCTCTTTGCACCATCATCTTTATGGTCTCGTTACACTACAAGAAAACACGCAATTTGCGAGGAAAATTTGCACTCGCAAATTTGCGTGGAAATTGCNGAGAATGGCGTTCCTCGCAAATCAGTCGCAAATTTGCTTGAAAAATTTGTGCTCGCAAGTTGGTCGCAAATTTGCGACTGAGTTGCGAGGAAAATCTTTTAGTCGCAAATTTGCGACTAATTTGCTAGTACCTAGCGAGGGAACGCGTTTTACTCGCAAGTTGGTCGCAAAATTTGCGAGTAAA
>OVAN01006867.1:0-20542 GCA_900406275.1 Anastatica hierochuntica | reverse complement strand
TGTACGCTTGCAGTGATTTCTTGGGTGAAAACCTGAGCCATCAGTAACCTCATTAAGCAAATCTTTAAGTCAAATTTCTTGTCTGGCTGTTTCAGTACCTGCCACGAACTTAGCTTCATAAGACAATAAAGCAACAGTCTCTTGTTTCTGAGAGCACCAAGTAACTAGACTTTAACCCAAATTAAAAATATGGCATGTAGTGCTTCTACCATCATCAGGATCCACGTTATGGCTACGATCACTGTAGCCAATCAAACTAATTTCCTTAAATGCTAGACACTTAAATGACAAGCTGAACAAGGTAATCCCCTGTAAATATCTCAAGCACTATTTTAAATCTACTCCGTGGGATTCCTTAGGATTCTACATGTACCTACTCAAGACTCGAACAAAAAATGACAGGTATGGTCGTGTCTGAAGCAAATACCGAAGGCAGCGATGATCTTTCTATAGCTCGTCGCATCAATTCCTTTCTCATTCTCGGCCTTTGAGAGTTTAAGTCCGAACTCCATCAGGATATGTTTTGAATTACAACCTTTCATTTCGGCTTCTTCTAAAATCCTCAAAGCATAACAACTTTGACTCAGAACAATATCTCTCGTGTATTGATTCACTTCTATCCTAAGGTAATAAGTCAAACGTCCAAGATCACTCATTTTAAATTTCAACGCCATTTCCTTCTTAAACTCATTGATTATTCTCATGCTTGATCATTTGACAAACAAGTCATCTACGTAGACCGCAACTAATAGAAGATCGCCACTCACTTCTTTTCTCAAGACCGACGGTTCCTTCAAGCATTTCTTGAATTGAAGTGTCTTAAGAATCAAGTTCAACTTATCATTCCAGGTTCTAGGGGCTTGTCGTAAGCCATACTAAGCTTTACGAAGCTTGTATACTTTATCCTCAACTCCTTTTATCTCAAAGCCATCCAGTTGTGTAACATAGATAGTCTCTTTCAGCTCTCCGTATAGAAACGCAGTTTTGACATCAAGGTGATGTATCTCCCATCCTCTAGACGCTGCAAGATTAATAAGTAAACGTATAGTTTCAATCCTAGCAATCGGAGCAAATACCTCGTCGAAATCAATCTCATGCCTTTGTACACAGCCCTTTGGAACAAGTCTAATTTTATGTTTATTTATACTCCTGTCAGAATTTTTCTTGAGTTTGAACACCCATTTTAAACCTATTGGCTTTGTTCCGGCAGGTAAGTCCACAAGGTTCCAAGACTCTAACTTTTTGATTGAACGTATCTCATCTTCGCACACACTCCTCCATTCTTTACTCTCCTTAGCCTCGTTGAAATCCCATGGTTCATCACTCAAACACATTAACACCATCTCACTTTCTTCTTCCGTAAGTAATACGTAGTCGTTTAAGTACTTAGGCATCGTACTTTTCCTTACCAATTTTCTCAATTCTTGTTTATTCCCAGCTTCTTGTACTTATGTCGGGTTTTGTGTCAGCCTGGTTTTGTTGGTTCGACTCATTCTCGTGTTCGTCTTCTCTGTTCCTGAGTTTTCAGAGATATTCCCATTGTTATCGCCATGATCATTGTTTGGTTCCAAATCATCACCGTCATTATCATCATGCTCAGCTTCACCATGAACTTGCTCTGTATTTTGCTACCCGTGGTTACCAAAGGTTTCAATGGTGATGCAAAAGCTTTCTCCACCCATATGTTTTGAGATCTCTTTATGTCAATCCCATCCTCTTGTTTCATCAAAAACTACATCCCGATTGACCATGGCTTTGTTTCGAGATGACCAACATTCATGATCTATCGTCAAGCTTTCTTAGCTGAGATGAGTCAATTTTCACATAACCAATACATCCAAATATCCAAAGGTGATTCACATCTGGTTTCTTGCCGTAAACAGCTTCATATGGGGTTCAATCGTTAAGTGATCTAGTAGCAATTCGATTTAAGAGATATGTCAAATGATTTATAGCTTCTCCCCATAGATAGTTTGGGATACCCATGTGCTTCAACATACTCCTAGTCATCTCTATTAAGGTCCTATTGTGCCTCTCAACTATGTCGTTTTGCTGAGGAGTGTCTGGAGTAGTAAGATGTCTTTTGATTACAGACTATTTACAAAATGTATTGAACTCTTGTGACACAAAGTCTCCTCCTCTGTCTGTTCGGAAGGTTCGCATACGACTCCATGTATCTTGTTCCACCAAACTTTTGACTCGTTCGAACTTACTAAACGTATTGTTTTTTTCTTTTAGCAATATTTTCCACATATATCTTGAATGATCATCAATGAGAATGAAGATATATTTGTTTACAGGAATCGTATTAGGTGTTATAGGACCGCAGAGATCTCCATGTACGAACTTAAGTGGTTTTGCCGCACGAAACAAAGTGGCTTGCAGGAATGCGTTCCTTGTTTGCTTGACACACAAGCATGAACCGCATATCTCCTCTTAGATTCTAAAGTGTGGAATTCCTAATATTAATTCTCTTTGTATCATGGATTTCATAGTTTCCAATTTTATGTGTCCCAATCTAGCATATCAATGATTTGAATCACTTGTTTTAGTCGAGAGCAAGCATGTGTTTTCTCTTCTCCTCGTACGCACTTTGTAGAGGCGATTCCTAGACCTAATAGCTTTTGCGATTAACTTCCCTTCATTGTCATGCATGACTAAAAGCTCTCCCTTTAGTCGCACATCACACCCGCATTATGTGGACAGTTCTAAGCTGATTATATTGATTTTTTGGTCTGGAATGTAGTACACATCCGTCAATGTTCTTAACTCTCCATCTTTGTCGATAAGCTCAATGGAACCTTTATCTTTAATACCAATCTTCGAATCATCTCCAAATCTAACTTTTCCTGTAATGGTTGTGTAGATTGCAGAAAAATATCGGTGATCTCCGCTCATATGGTTACTAGCTCCATTGTCCAAATATCATATGTTATCTTCACCACTAGATGTTTCATATTTTCTCGACATGATCTTTCCCTCATTCAAGTAGATTATCTCATGCATCATAAGTTCTTTTGCTTCGGGCGTGTCTCGCTCTCATTCTATTGTGCCTCCTGCAGTTTAAGTAGTCTATCTGGAGAGTTAGAGGCGAAGTGTCCTAGCTTATCACATCGATAACAGGTGATTTATGATGTATCTCTTGTCCCATTAAATCTTCCACAGCCTCTGCCTCTAGGGAACGGACCACCACGTCCCCTGTTCTTATAGTCTTGGTTGAAGTCTCGTGGCGTTTGTGTCCCATATTCGCAGCATATATCAGCTTATCTCAATCCTCTTGAGATTCTTCTTCTTCAGTAATGTATTCTTCATAAGTTTTCAAACGACCAATAATGTCCTCAAAGCTAGTTTTCTTTAGATCCAATGCATGTTCTAGTATTGCGACTATATGGATGTATTTTTCCGAGGAAGGCACTTCAAGAACTTTCTAACCAGTTTGGTTTCTTCTATATCCTCTCCAAGCGCAGCATACTTAGATGAAATCTCGGATATCTTTCCCACAAATTCATCGATTATATTTGTTTCTTTCATCATAAGTCTATCGAATTCAGCCATGAGTATTTGGAGTCTCGCCTCCTTGACTCTTACGGCACCAACATGTTGTGCTTTGATGACCTCCCATACCTCTTTTGTCGAGTCCAATTCACCAACTTGCAATACTAGTGCCTCCGGAACTGATTAGAACAATAAAGTCATTGCCATGTCGCTCTTCTCGCCGTTCTTTGTTTCAGCTTCAATGATGTCCCAAACTTTATGAACTTTTAGAAGAACTTTCATCTTAATTGTCCAAACGGTGTGGTTAGACGCGGTCAGAATTGGGCACTTGATGGTCGAAGGATTCACTCCCTCTATTGGTCAGGCAGTTGATGATCCAACTGCCCGTGTGATATCTTCCATGGTTGAGAGATTTCAAAACAGAACACGAGGCAGAAACACAACAAAGGAAAAGACTTAAGCGGTGAACAGAGTAATAGGAATAGAGCAACGTTTTTCTTTCTTCTCTGTTTTGCGGTTTTTCTTTCTCACGATGAAGCTTGTGAAGTAAGGATCTTCAAAGCTTATCAATGGCTATCGTGAGAAGAAGACGAGGATGAAGATAAAATAGCTCTGATACCAATTATCGATTGTAATATTTAAGAACTCTGAAAATTATAAGAATCACTCTCTTATAAATTGGAAAAATAGCTCAAAACTCAATCTCTCTAGAACTCGTAGACAACTCCTAAAAACTCTTAAACTCTCTCATGAAAATATCAAAGATTCGATGACTATTTATATAACAAACTATAAATCCTATTCCTACTAGGAAAGCACTTAGTCATTATCTAGAAAACTCCTATATAATTATATCCTAAACTAAATAGGAATAGGTTGCTTCAGACTCAAGTCATCTCTTCAAGCATATCCAACAACTACTACACAAAGTCGAAAAAATTACCATAATAGATATTTTTCTCCACCAAAATTGTCAAAATAAATATTTTTCTACATCCATATCTCTCTTACCATTTTCTCTTTCCTCTCTCACTCTTTTGTATTTTTACTTCTACTTTTCTACGTTCTCTCCTCGTCTCTCTCAATTTCTCTTTCCAACTTTTAATTATTCTTCACTTTCTCTTTCCTACTTTTAATTATTTTTCCTCTTCTCTTTCCAACTTTCTATTCTTCTTCCTCTTCTCTCTTTCCATTTCTATTATCTTCTTTGATTCTCATTAAAAAAAATCAAGTGCAATAACAAATATTTTCGAGCATGATTCATTCTAATTATGTTTTTTTCATCTAGATCTTTTTAGGTAGAGGAGTAATTCTGATTTTAGGTTTGTTTACAATTCGTTATCAAGGCCAAATATGAATTTCTTTCTCCATCTCTTATACTTCCCATTTGTTTTTGTTTATTCTGTTCAAATAATAAAATCTTCGATTTTTTTCTCCTGTTGATTAATTTGGATGGTGTTTTCTTATACTTTATATTAATATTTAACAAGTTCTGGGTTAAGATCTAAATGACGTTTAGGTAGAGGGCTAGATCTGATTTTAGTTTTGGTTGTGATGATGTATCAGTAGTCATGATTTCGCGAATAAATTTGTAATGGACATGGTTTCGTGGATACATATTTGAATAAATGTTGTTGTGTATTATATGAATAAATTATATTGAGCAAGTTTCAGTGGACATATTTTTTTCCAAGTTTCCTCGTGCAATGTGATGATGTATTAGTGGACATGATTTCATGGATAAACTAATTAATGAATATGGTTTTCGTGAATACATATTTGAATAAATGTTGTTGTGTGATTAAATTTTCTATGAATAAATTGTACATGACAAGTTTTAGTCTAGAAATAACAACACACTAAATAGATAGTTGTAGTAATTTTTGTATAATGAACGTGGTTACCATTTCATCCCGACCATGGTTGACATTGCTTTATATGTTATTCATTTTGGTTCAGGATTTTGTCATATAATGTGATGATGTATCAATGAACATGATTTCGTGGATAATTTTGACGATAAATATGGTTCCGTTGTGTTACATATTTGAACAAATATTGTTTTGTGGTTAAGTTTTGTATACGTAGTTTATTTTATTGGACAAATTTTAGTGGACGTGTAACAAAACACATCGACTAGATAATTGTAATAAAATTTGTATACTATAAATGTTTATATAAATAAATAACTTAAATTGACGCATTTATATATACAATCACGTATGAGATGACGTGATATATAAACTAAATTCTGAGACACATTAAGTTTACATTGATTTTTGAACCGTTTATGGTCCATACACTATATAGAATTTTGAATTTTTTCATGATTGTCTTGTCTATGAATTTTGCGTCCACGCGTGTTTTGATTTTTAGTTGATGAGAAATTTGAAAATAATAAAAAATGAATAGTATTATAAAGTACACCAAAAAATGTGTGAGTTAAAGAAAGAGAACATGTAAAGGAACAATGAAATTAAATAAGAGAGAGAACATGTGAAGAAACAATAGAATTAAAGAAGAGAGATAATGTGTAAGGGGTATGATGAGCTTATTGCTTTCCAAATACATAAAAAGTATGCAAGTGTAACAAAGTATCTTTTTTTTTTATAATCGTGGGTGATCCTAAAGGTTTTCTAGGTCCAAGGACTAATCTCACGAGGCCTACGACACTCCACGTATTTTTACCATTTAAGGCAGTCCGGGTGGCCAAGGCGACTCGAACCCAGCTTCACGAACTCCTTTCGGAACCCCTTCACCGCTGGGCAACAAAATATCTATTTTGGTAATTAATACCATAAATATTATCTATTTAGGTAATTTACTCCACCAAGTTTGATATAGAGGACATATAACCAATTATTATGATTTTAATATTTGTTATTAGAATCTTCAAGTATTTAACTGATTGAAAGAATCTTGAAGAAGGACTTTTTTTTTGTTAAGATCTTGAAAAAGGACTTGCGATGAAAAAAATTCTTATTGCCATGTTATCTTCATAAATGGCAACAACTAAACCATACATTAACACTAATCTTTCAAAAGTATTGACAAGAATACTATATGAACGCTGGAAGTAAAGAGGTCTATAGTATCAATTTTTTGGTGTGTTTATTTGGTCAAGATTAAAAGGAAAAATGTTTATGCATGGTGTTTAAGAAAGAAATACCATTATAATACTCATATTTTGATAAAAATCATTTTTATATTATATAATTATATTGGTTTTCTAATTTTTAATAATTTATCACAATATTTTCAGATAAAACAAGAAAAAGAAAACACAGTTTTTAATTACATATATTATAAAATGGTTACAAATTACAACCTATATCTATGTATATATGTACAAAAATCATGCATTTGGTTCTCCTGAAAAGAAAATATAATTTTAAGTCACCAAAACACTTATACAAAAGCATTAAGTACCTTTTCATGCACATACATCTCTCTCAAGTTTATTTGGATTGATCGAACTGCAATATTTATTTTAGTTAATGCCAACCACAATATAACATTTTTTTTTTATGACCAAGAGGTTCACAGTCCGTGAACCCCTAATCTTTCCAGGGTGAGGTCAGACTAAGTAAGATATTCGTCTTTGGCGAGTCAACCCCTCCCAACGTAAATATATAACAATATATTTATAAAAAAACAACCAGAAAATAAATAACATCTAACAACATTACTTGATAACACATACTGAACAATAATACTATTTAACAAACCTAACGAACAATTCTGTAACAACCCGATTTTCTTATCCCGGTTTTTTCAATAAACATTTTTTTCTAAACCAATTTTTCTCCTAAACCTTCCCTATTTAAACCTCTTTTAATCTAAAATCCTAAAGCTTCTTCTGCTTCTTTCACTAGTAAGAAAAAAGGATATAGCCACAATAGATTTCGTGGCTAAATCGTGGCTAGAGGATCGTGAATTTTTTCGTGGCTAATCGTGGCTATATGAATGATTTTGTCACGATTTAGTCACGAAAAAAAGTTTGCGATCGTGTAGCCACGTTTTTTATGGTTAAAACGTGGCTATACCACTTTTTTTACTAGCTAGTGTTTTCTTTCCCTCAAGCCGTCGTCCAGAGAGACTTGGAAAGCAATTTTTCACAACCAAAGAGTTGGAAAGAAGGGAGAAAAGGAGAAAGAAGGAGAAGCCTGTGCAATTCTGCAGGTTGCAATTAGAGGCGGAGATTAATGGTCGATTGGTGAATTAGAGGCGGACATTTCTGGTTCCCTCGGGACGGAGACGTTACAAGTGGTATCAGAGCCTAGGTTAAATGTCATATTGGTTCTGATGCGGAGGGTCATATATTTCGAAGACAAACATTTTCTAAAATTTTATTCAGTTTTTTGAGATACCTCAAAAATTAAAAGAATTCCAAAATCACCAACTCGGACGTTAGTCTAATTTTTACCTGAGTTTCCTTTTGAGTTTTGAGGCATGAGCACATCGACGGCTAGAGTTCCGAGACTTGGCTACCGCAACAACCAGAAGATGTTCTCTAGAACCAGTGATCATCAGGATTGACACGCCGTATCCAAAGCCTGCAAGAGAGCACCGAAGACAAGATCTAGATCCCAGTCCAACGGGTAGAATGGAGTTCCAGAAGTTAGGATATATTCCTAAATAGGTGTCGGGTTTTATCTAATTGTGTGTGCTTGCGATTCTAGGTCCTTAAGTTTTCGAGTCTTAGTGTGAAGCAGAGGAGCAGTCCTCCCAAGGTGGTGCGAGTCCCAATGGAGTTTTCCGAGGAGGCGAGTCCTCATTCTGTGTCAGCTCCTTTTCTGTAGCCCATCCTTAGAGCTTTGAAGTTTAACTTAGAATTAGCAGAGCTCATGTGCTGGTACATTCGACTGAGACTCATGTATGGACGTGAGTACCACATCTCGGGCGGGTTATATCTGCTCTCTAGCCACAAACCCAGCGCGCGAGGACCAATAGTAGTTATTGTTATCGACTGGATAGCTACTCCTGTTGACCCACCGCTATAGTTCTTCATCGTGGAGCCATTTCTGAAACTTCCTAACTAGTCGTCGGTTCTTCAATTTGTTGTTGTTTGTCGTACCATAGTTGTCGGAAGAATGCCTGAAATTGGAGAGCGCATGCATTCCAAGGTCCAAGGAGCTTCAGCATCGGTTGGAGATAACACGGCAAACAAGATGGTTCCGCATTACTAGGAGTTGGTAGGAGTAGTCTCCGCCTGGTCAAGGTAGTGGAGACTAAGTAAGGAAAGTTTAGCTGGATCACTAAGATGCAAGGACTAGGGTATAATAAGGATTGCCTGGAAGGAACCAAGGTAAAGGACATGGTGGGAAAATTGCAAAGCGTTGGCGGTAACGGGCGCAAACCAAAAAACCATACATGAGCATGAAAGGTAAATGCCAGTAGACGTTGTTAAGGTCAAAAGAAAGATTCTCCCTTGGACAGAGACGACAGAGAAAGGAAATCTTTGGTGCATAAAGAAATATACAACCACCATCTCCCCGAAGGAGGACACTTTGGAGCTTGGTCGGAAATAAGCGGGAGAGAGCTGAGAGCTGGAGTCGAGAATGGTCAAAGGAAAACCAAACCTATGTTCTAGCACCTTCAACCAGACTCATATGCAGACATATCAATTGTTCAGAGTTCAAGATGTTGCAGCCCGTCTCAAAATTCGGGACAAATTCCCGGTAAGGAGGGGAGGATGTAACAACCCAGTTTTCTTATATCGGTTCCTTTGAGTAAACCAGATTTCTCTAAATCAGTTTTCTCCTAAACCTACCCTATTTAAACCTCTTTCAACCTAAAATCCTAAAGCTTCTTCTCCTTCTTTTCTTTCCCTCAAGTCGTACTCGACCAGAGAGACTTGGAAAGCAATTCTTCGCAGTCAAAGAGTTGGAGAGAAGATAGAAAAGGATAAAGAAGAAGAAGCTAGTGTAGTTCTGCATGTTGCGGTTAGAAGCAGAGATTAATGGTCGTTTGGTAAATTTAAACCGATTTTGGCAGTACCATTCGGGACATTTCCGGTTTCCTCGGGACGAAGACATTACAAATTAATTCATTGGTTGGATTAATAATGTCATGTGACCAAGAATATAAACCTCAAAAATCTAAATCCACTAATTTAAGTAAAAGAAAATTAAAAAAATATAATATATATAACAAAAAATTGGATGGAGTATCAAAAAAATAATTAACTAGGTTTTTCAAATCTTTAAACCGTTTTTACCTCTTTTATCCCTCTATTATTTTCGTAAGTTGGCAGTTTTACTAAGAAAAGTATGACATGATATATTAAACAAAAAAAATTGATTGGCTTTTATAAGACAATCAAATATTAGTATTTGATATACCTAACAAACTATACAAGGTAACAATTTAATTTTCTTACACTATAACTATACATATCGACAGAATCTTCAAGTCTACCGACCAAAGAGCACAGGCTCTATTTCCACAGTTATGCGACGCCACGAAAACTGGTCGAGACCGCTTTATTCATTGGGAGAAAATTACAAAAGTAATCAGGTTGTTCAAGTTTCTGATAAAGGGAAAGCCATTGCTTCAGCTACGGATGATGCTGGTGGAAGCGACTACACTCTGATGTCGGAGAGCTTAGTGGATAATGATGATCTCTTGGTTGAAGAAGGTGAAATGGTGGATACGAAGCTTCTGGTCAATGAGGGTACAAATTCGGGTCTGTTTATTTCAACAGAGGATCAGGTGGTTAATGAGATACTGGAGAAGGATGGTTTGGAGCTACAGGAACCGGCGGAAAACATCTCTTTCCAAGAGACCATCACGGATATAAACGTAGTTACTAGAGAAGCTCAAGTCCCATGTGATGAAGGTACAAACTATGTTCCTCTTCTTTCTATGGGTCTTGAGAAGATTGTTACGGATTTAAGAGGTATTAAGTTGGATAAAAGGAATAATAATATGTCTAAGTGTAGTAGAAGTCCCGCAAAAATTCAAGAAATTAACCTTAAGAAGTTGAATATGATGGTGTTGGTCTCGCCTCATAAACACAAAGATACATACCGGAAAAATACGAGGAAATCTCATATTTCTAATATGTTGATATATGGTATTGTAGGGATGAAGAAGGATGGGACCGAGGCTAAAGGCGGTACGAAGGTTTCGATGCCATCCACAAAAATGAAAAAAAGGAATGGTATTCCTTGATTCCACCGGCTCATTCGTGAAGATAATGAGTTGGAATTGTCAAGGCTTGGGGGAGACTTGACATCTGATACTTTATGTGATCTTTGGAATAAGTTTAAGCCTGATATTGTATTTTTTTATCAGAAACCAAACAATCTGCTATTTGTTTTAAAAAGTTTCAATTAAATTTTGGTTTTAATAATTTGTACATGATTGATCCACTAGGATCTAGTGGTGGTTTGACTATTTTTTATAATAATGAAATAAATCTAGAGTTTCTTTATTCAAGTAATCGCATTATTGATGTTTTTGCGTCAATTTACGAATTTAAGGTTGCAATCTCTTTTGTGTATGGTGAACCGGTTGCTGCGAACAGATACAAAGTGTGGGACAAATTGATAGAAATAGGAGCGCAACGGTCAAAACCTAGATTGATAATAGGCGATTTAAATGAACTAACTGGAAACCATGAGAAGAAAGGGGGGAAATGCAATTCGCAGCATCCTTGGTCCCCTTTAACCAAATGCTTCAACATTTTGGAATGACGCAGTTTCCATGTGTTGGAGACCAACTGTCTTGGAAAGGTACGCGGAGTAACCAAAATGTTCGATGAAAGTTGGATAGAGCGGTAGGGGACGAGGATTGGCATAATGTATTTGGGCATTCCAAAGTGGAATGTTTAGCGAGAATCAGATTTTGTCATTGGCAAATACTCCTCCAATTTAACTACAAAGTGGAGAAATTCTTTAAGAACTTCACGTTTGACAAAAGATGGATCGAAAAGGAAGGTTTTACGGAAGTCATTGCTAGTGGCTTGCAGCATACACGGAATTTTTGGGTACTGGATTTTGAGGACAAAATACACAACTGTAGAAATTATATCTCCTGGTGGCGAAAAAAATGTCCCACCGGAAAGAGAAACTATCGATATTCTGAAGGCCCAATTGGAAGAAGCTGAGAGTGATGATTCAGTTCCACAAGATACTATTGTAGATATTAAAAAGAAACTTTAACAAGCCAATAACGGTGAGGAGATCTTTTGGAAACAAAAGAGCAGGAATTTATGGTTAAAAGAGGGAGATAGAAACACCAAGTTCGTTCATGCCTCAACAAAACAAAGGCGGGTCCGAAACAAATCTCGGGGTTATTCGACCCACAAGGAGCTTGGGAGGAGTCATAGGAAAGGATGGGTAAAATAGCGGTTGAGTATTTTAATGATTTGTTCAAAGCTACTGCGACAGGTGATCTATCTCAGGCACTTGAGAATGTTAAAACGATTATTAAGGATCATATGAATCTAACCTTGATTAGGGACATAACGGTGATAGAAGTGAGGTATGCCCTTTCCGCAATGCATCCGGAGAAAGCTCCAGGGCCGGATGGGATGACGGCTCTATTTTTTCAACGTTACTGGGGGTTTTAAAGGAAAATTTGGTTAAGCTAGTAAAGGATTTCTTCAGGACAGGCAGTTTTGATGCACGACTGAATGCAACAAACACTTGTTTAATCCCAAAAACGGAACAACCTAAAAGGATGTTGGAACTTCGGCCAGTTAGCTTATGCAATGTGGGTTACAAAACTATCTCGAAAGTTTTATGTTTGCGGCTCAAGAAGCTGCTACAATCTGTTATTTTAGAGACACAATCGGCGTTTGTGTCTGGAAGACTCATCACGGACAATATCCTCATTGCTCAAGAGATGTTTCACGGCTTGCGTACCAACCAGAAATGTCGATATGACTTTATGGCCATAAAAACGGATATGAGTAAAGCCTATGACCGTATTGAATGGTTTTTCCTAGAAGTGGTTATGCAAAAGTTAGGGTTTGGTCAAGTATGGATATCCTGGTTAATGTGGTGTGTTAGATCGGTATCTTATAAAGTTCTCTTTAATGGTAGACTGACAGAGACTATTATTCCTCAGAGAAGTCTTCAGCAGGGGGATCATTTATCACCATATCTTTTCTATATATGTACAGAAGTTCTTATCGCAAATATTAAGCGAAAGGAGATGGATAACGCCTTAACAGGGATGCAAATCGCCCAAAGGATCCCATCAATTTCTCATTTATTTTTTGCGGATGACAGCTTTTTCTTTTGTAAAGCAGAGGCATCACAGTGTCAAGCCATTATGGATATTCTACAGGTCTATGGGACTGCCTCTGGTCAAATAATCAATTTCGACAAGTCATCAGTAATGTTCGGGAAAAATGTCCCCGACCACACTAAAGACATGCTGAAGGTACAACTAGGCATCACCAAAGAAGATGGTATGGGGAACTATTTGGGTATTCTTGAGAGCTTGGATGGTCCTAAGAGTCAGATCTTTAACTATGTTAGAGAACGGTTAGGAGACCGAGTTAATGGATGGTCATCCAAATATCTATCAAAAGGAGGCAAGGAAATTCTGATAAAGTCAGTTGCTCTTGCTTTACCTAACTATGTCATGTCATGTTTTAGACTCCCCTTGGGGTTAACCTCAAAGTTAACTAGTGCTATTTCTATATTTTGGTGGAGCTTCAATGGATGCAACCGCGGTCTCCATTGGTTTGCATGGGACAAATTATGTATTCCAAAAGAGGATGGTGGCTTAGGCTTCAAATCTTTGGAAGATTTTAATACGGCCTTACTGGCTAAACAACTATGGTGATTAATACAGGTTTTGGGATCGTTGGTGGCACGAGTATTACGGGGCATATATTTCAGGAATGAACATCCTCTAAACGAAAAGAAACCAAACTTACCCTCATTTGGCTGGAAAAGTATTTTCTCAACTCAAGAGATGCTAAAGAAAGAGATTAGGATAAGGATAGGATCAGAAATGAATACATCAGTATGGCATGACCTGTGGATTCTGGATGTAGACCCACGATCAGCACGGGATCGAAGAAGTGTTTGGCACCCTAGGTTACAAGTAAAAAATTTAATAAACCTTCAGACAAAGGAGTGGCATCTTCCAATCCTACATGAATTTTTGATCCAGGAGACATAGAGCTTACTAGGGGTATTCAACCAAGCCGAACCACAATTAACGATGGTTTAATATGGCATTATACGAAATATGGTCAATACACGGTCTGATCGGGTTACAGAATGCTTAATTCTCTAGAGATAAAACGAATTAATAATAATGGATGGGGGCTAGGGCAGGAAGCTTTAAAGACATTTACATGGAAATTAAAGTGCCCTCTGAAAATACAACATTTTCTCTGACAACTCATTACAGGGACTTTGCCGTTGACTTCTGCAATTACCAATAGGGGAGTACGGTGTGATACAACTTGTAAACATTGTGGTACTGCCGTGGAGACAGAAAACCATGTTTTCTTTGAATGTGGGTCGATTTTGCAAATTTGGAATGGCTACAGGGATTCGGAGAGGCCGGATGTTTTCCCAGTGAAGTCTCTATACACTAATATGGACTATCTTTACTGGAGAAACCCTACGAGGGACCAAGGTAGAGGTTACGAACTTTTCCCATGGATCCTATGGTTAATCTGGAAATCAAGGAATAAAAAGGGTTTCCAAGGAGTTGATATTGAAGTTGATGAGATTCTTAAGGATGCAGAGACGGACGCCTTAGCCTGGGAAGAGGCATAAATTACACCGTCTCTGTTCGATGAAGGGACAAACATGGAAAGTACAAGGATGCCTGGTTTAACTTGTCCCATGGATGGATCGTGGAAACAATCTGACTCCACCACTGGGCTCGGTTGGATTTGTCAAGATGCGGATGACAACGTTCTCTTAGTTGGAGCGAAATGCCACCGACGGAGTCTCTCACTGCTCCATTCTAAGATGAAGCTCTGTTGTGGGCAATGACAGAACTATCTCATAGTAGAATCAACTGCCAACATTTCGAGACAGACTGTAAAGAACTCGTCAACATCATTCAGGATCCAAATGATTGGACCGCTTTCTGCACGCCCATCTAAGAGTTCCAGTACCTCCGTTGTTTTTTCCCGGGCTTCTCCTTGTCTACCATCCCGCGTACAGCGAATCCGAAAGTGGATTGTCTAGCTCGCGGCTCTCATACTATTTCTTATAATTATATTTTTGTAGAATCTACTCCTCCACCCTGGGCAACTAGGAATGGAGTGATTGTCTGATTATAATGTGGTTGTTAAAAAAAGAAAAAAAAAACTATACATATCGACACAAACACCTAAAATCAAACGACAAAAATTGCATAATTCTTTAAAATCAAACAAAACAAAAAGTAAATTAAATTTTTGATGAAGAATAAAAAAGTTTCCCTATTTATTTATTTTACAAAAGACCATAATAGTTGAGCCTAATTCTGAAATTGTTATTGAGATTCGATGGTGTTTCAAATATCACTAGGTAATCTAAATTTGTACTTAATATCGAAACTATAAAAATTAAAATAAAATAAAAGAAATACTGAAAGCACTTTACTTGTGTCATGCATCAAGAAAGGATGTTGATAAACAACATAATAAATAGGGTAAAACTTTTCAAAGTCTATAAATTTACGTAAAAGCATTTATAAGTTATACTTGCTTTGAATTCAAAAAGAATTTAAAATAGAAATTATATTTTTTTAAATATAGAATTGCAAACTTATGATTTCCCATAACTCAATAATTTATATATTATTTAACCAATATTCAAAAAAAAATTAAATTGTATGTTCCTACTTTAAAAAGTTTAGCTAATCGATCAACATATAAAACAAGTGTTACTATAATATCCACCAAATTTACTTTTTATTTTATCAACCTCCACAATTGTCATTTTTAAATAATTACATAAAGAAATAATTATGAATGGTGTCAAAAAAATTATATAAAGAAATTTCAAAAAATATATGTACTAATAAAAGTAGTTAAATCAAGGTACAAAAAAATCATTGTTATACGAATCTAGCAATGAATCAATGAAAGGTGTTAAAAGTAATTAAATCCAGTAATCAAACGTATATATGCATATTTGAAAATAGCCACATATATTAACCAAACATATGAAAACACAATTTATAAAAATGTTATTCTCAATATATTAATATTACGTAAATATATTTGATAGTTCAGTTGAATTTAGTTTTTTAATTATAACACAAAAAATTTAAAATAATAATATTAATTAGTAATATTTGAAAAGTGTATACCCTTAATAATTGAATTTCACTTCATGTTAGATG
Source organism: Anastatica hierochuntica (assembly GCA_900406275.1). Lineage (NCBI taxonomy): Eukaryota > Viridiplantae > Streptophyta > Magnoliopsida > Brassicales > Brassicaceae > Anastatica > Anastatica hierochuntica. The sequence goes on along the minus strand of OVAN01006867.1, from coordinate 4,729 downwards.
CAGACGTAACATGTTAAGAATTTTATATTTTGTAAAATGAACCATGCAATCACAAATACAAACTTTTTGTATAGGATAATTTGTAAGTTTTTGAATATATTCTAGGCGCGGCCATATCACCAAGTTTACATAAATTAATAATCATATATGTCTGAAAAAAACATAAATAATATTAATTGGATATATATAAAAATTAATTAGCTCACAAATAAATTAATAAAAAAAATTAACAAAATTGATAAGAGAAATCACTACATTTTTATATAAAAATAAAAAAAATCTCTTCGACATTTATTGTGAAATTACTTTGACACTTCACTATGATGGATTGTTAACTAAAAAATATGACATGATTGTTAAAAAAAATTAATTTCCTTATTAATAAAAAATCTTACTATCTTGTTTAATTGAAAAAGTGAATTTTCATAATAACGGAAAAATATTAATTAGATATACATACAACATTAGGGGTGGGAGAGGGAGGGGGTTTACCCAAAAAAGACACCCTTAGACAATCAAAAACAAGAAAAAAAAAAAAATTTGGGGAAAAGAAAATTTGTCAACTTTGAGGCTTTTTGGTCAACAAGGCTAATTTTTTTTAGGAAAAATTGCACTGATTCCATTAAATTTTGAATTTAATGCAAAAATGTCATTGATTCTCAAATGAGCCAAAATGTCATAAATGGCACTCTGAAATTACTATTTTACCCTCTTTTGGAAAAAATCCAAGAAATCTTCTCCTATGGCATCATTCAAACCTTAGTGGAGAGAAGAAGGAGCAATCAACGTTACCACTGTGTTGCGTTTATCACGAATGCACATAAACAATTGTAATAATATATATCTAGTATGATACAAATTTCTTTCGAGAATTTACAATGGTTTAGGGTAGGGCTGGACAAAAGATCTGGATCCGATCGGCTATCCAAAATACTCGAAATTTTATTAAATTTTATATGAAAAATATTTCTTATATTATTATATTGATTTTTTCGGATAATTCGGAGTTTCCGATTCTTTCCAAATAATTCAGTTTGAATTTTTCGGTTTTTCCGGATAATTCAGATTTTACGGATAATTTCGTTTTTTTTCCGGGTTTTGGATCAGATTCGAATCGATCCGAAAATTCACCGGATCCGAATCGGTTCCTAAATAGAAGGATCCGAAAGATTCGAAACCCGAACTATCCGAACCGATCTGATCCGAAGATCTGAATGCCCAACACTAGTTTAGGGTTTTAGATTTAGGATTTCAGATTAAGTGTTTAGTGGTTAAGATTTCAAATTTAGTGTATGGGATTTGTGTTTAGGGTTTCAATTTAGGGTTTGGGTTTATGATTTGCATTTAGGGTTTAGAGTTTATAGTTTGTGGTTTGGATTTAGGGTTTAAGGTTTATATTTTGGGTTTAGAATTTACATTTAGTGTCTAGAGTTTTGATTTAGATTTTGGATTTAGGGTTTAGGATTTAGGTTTATGGCTTTTCGTTTAGGTTTAGAGTTTAGAGTTTAGATTTATGGGTTTACAGTTTTGGTGGATTTATGGTTTAGAGCTTGGGTTAAGGTACATGATTTTTGGGTTTATGTTTTAGGGTTAGGATCAGGGTTTAGGGGTCGGATTTATGGTTTAAGTTTAGGGTTTGTGTTTATGGTTTGGCTTAGGGTTTTAAGCATTTTGTGTTTATGGGTTTGTGTTTTTTTCAACTTATGGGTTTGTGTTTATGTTTAGGATTTATTTTATTTTTTACTTTTAATTACGTTAATTAATTTCAAAAAATTGAGGTATGAGTTTAGGGTTTATGATTTAGGGTTATTGTTTGTGTTTTATTGTTTAGGGTTTTTGGGTTATGGATTTGGGGTTTAGGATTTATTTTTATTGTGTTTAGTGTGTGGATTTAGGGTTTGGGGATTTAGTTTAGGGTTTACGTTTTATTGTTTAGTTTTTTATTTTTATTTTCATTAACATTATTTAATTATAAAAAAATCAAGGTTTAGGGTTTAGTGTTTATTGATTAGGGTTTAGGTGTTATTTCTCGTGTTTGTCCACGTTACATGGGTGGATATTTTTCATTTTTTAAAATTATTTTTGGATATATTTGAATATTTTATATTTTAAATTTATATATTTTTAAAAATTTAGGTGCTTTTGGTTTTTTGGTTACTTAATCGTTTCTGGTTCGGTTCCGATTTTTTCGGTTCTAAAAAATTGGAACAACTCAGTTGTTTTCTAACTCTGATTTGTGTTTTTTCGGTTCCCTCGATTCGGTTCCGGTTATTATGCCCACATGTAGTTTAGTGTTTTGGTTTAGGATTTATAGTTTACAATTTAGGTTAGTATTTTAGGGTTTAGGTTTATTGTCTACGGTTTAAGGTTTATGGTTCTTTTTATTGTCTAGGATTTATGGTTTATGGTTTATATTTTAGTATTTAGGGTTTAGAGTTCATGATTTACGATTTTGAATTTTGGGTTTAGGATATATTTTTAGTCTTTGATAGTTACGGTTTAGGGTTTCATGTTGTTGTTTAGAGTTGTGGTTTTGAGTTTAAGGGTTTAGATTTAAGTTTTAGAGTTTAGGATTTAAGGTTTACCCATAAGAAAAAATATATACATCTAAAGGAAAAAAAATATTAGAAATAAATAATATGACACTAAACCTTAAAATCTAAATCTTAAACTCTAACTCTTAAATTTTATGGATATTTGCAAAAATGACTCAAATATTGGAGTCAACTACAAAACTAACCTTATCTCTCATCCCTTTTCAAAATCTCACATTTTACCCTTCTACACAACTCATATTTACCAAATTTGTCATTGGAAACAAATTATTTAATTAAAAACAGAAATTTAGAAATACTAAAATGTCCTCAATAACTTCACAAAATAACAAAAATGTCATCTTCTTCCATCTTTCTAACCATCATTAACAACCAAAATTGAAGCTTTGAATGTTTCATTTAATGTAATTTTTTAGCTCTAAAACAACAACATTAGTATCAAAACTTCGTATTTTCTCATATCATCCCCATTTCAAACCAAAAATCTCTAAAAAATTCGATTTTTCAAAACCTCAAATTTTGATCTCACCATTTCGTCGATTCTAGCACACATAACAACTCAAATCACTTTGGTTTCGGTTTTGGGCACTTAGAGAAGCTAAGAGGCAACTAAAATCAAATCAAGGTAAACTCCCAAGCCTCATTTTCTTAAATTTTAAATATGTGTTCTGCACACTTTTAGTGAAGTTTGTAGCTATAGTAGACTTCTCTGGAAGTCTAATAGTCAACGTAGAGGTTAGATTTGTAGTTGAAAACTATTTGAGTAGACTTCTCAGGAAGTCTACTCATTTCTTTGAAAACGAAAAAAACAATTGCAGACTTCAAAAGAAGTCTACTCTAAAAAGGCATGTTAGTTTTGTAGTTGATCAAAATATTTGACTTTTTAGAGTAAACTTCAGGTGAAATCTGCATAAAAGTGAGGTTAGTTTTGTAGTTGACCAAAGTTTGACTTGCTAGAGAAAACTTCAAAAGAAGTCTGCGCGGGTTAGTTTTGTATTTGACCAAAATCACAAAATATTGACTTTTTGGAGCAGACTTCAAAAGAAGTTTGCGTATATTTCGAAAAGTGAGTAGACTTCAAACGAAGTCTGCGTAAGTGTAGTAGACTACAAAAGAAGCAAACTTCTCGAAAGTCAACCTTCCTTCAGACTTCTCGAAAGTCTTAATGTAGCAAACTTCTAGTGAAGTCTACTACTCTTACGCAAACTTCTATAGAAGTCTACTCCAAAAGTCAATATTTTGGTCAAATACAAAACTAAACTGCGCAGACTTCTCCGAGAAGTTTGAAAAGTGAGTAGACTTCTTTTGTAGTCTACTCACCTTGCAGAATTCTCGGAGAAGTCTTCTAAAAAAAGTCAAGATTTTGTGATTTTGGTCAACTACAAAAGTAACCTAAGTATACTTATAATGAAGTCTACCTGAAAAGTCAACATTTTGGTCAATTACAAAACTAACATCCTGTTTTAGCAGACTTCATAATGCAACCCTGGATCTTCTGAACAAGAAAACAGAACTTTTCATATCTGAGTTTTGTGAAGAAGTCTACGAAAATTTGTATAGGATTTTCGATGGGAAGAAAAATGATAGATTGTTGTTCAGATCTAGAGAATTAACTCTTTAAAGGATCTAGAACAGAAGGCTCTTAGAGAATTAACTATTTAGAAACAAGTTTTGTTCAAGATGAACAATGGATTCACTTTCTTTTAGAAGAGAAAGAAAACTTTTATTGCTTAAAACTTGGATTGATCTAAAAGCTGCAGATTACAACACTTAAGTAGAGATGATCTACTAGGGTTTTCTGCGAAAATAATAACCTAAAACTAAACCAAGTATCGAAATAAATAAACCAAACAATAACCAGAAATAATTAAAAATTATAATCTAAAAACCAATTGCTGAACCCGAATAATTGGAGCTTTGGTCGAATGCTGGTTTTCCTCATCAATTGATTTTGAAATTGGTTCAGAGTAAACAAATCAACAACTCGATTTGTAGCTTCTTGGACTTGAATATCGTGGTTGCTCATCTAATCAGTAGTAATGGATCCTAAATTTGAGTTTTGACTTCTTTTGTGCAGAAATAACCAAGCCTTCTTGGTCACTTGATCCAAAACGTGATATTGAGGCTTCTTGAATGTTTTGAACTCCTAAGAGACCCATATTGAAGGTAAAATA
>OVAN01006866.1:0-20545 GCA_900406275.1 Anastatica hierochuntica | reverse complement strand
GCTGCTGTTGAAGGTGATTGAATTTTCCCCAAATTCTTTCTTTATCCAAACGATGCCGTTTGCTTTTTTTTTTAATTAAACCAAACGACGTCGTTTTGTGCTTCTCTATCGACAAAACAAGATGGATTAAAACGACATCGTATCTACCTGTCTGCCACGTCACCTAATTTTAACGGTGACTTAACAGAGTTATCCAAAATGTATAATTAGGCACAATTTGAAAATGTTAGGTATGATATAACTTAATCGATTAAGTTTGGGTATAAATTAGCACAACAATAAAGTTAATGTATATTTGAGCCATATTTAGATAGTTCGGGCATGAAAAAACCGACTTCCCGAACTTTGAATGTTTTTAGTAAAATTAAATTGTGATTGGTAAAATAATAACCGTAAAGACTTTAGAATAAAATAAAAGAGGGTGATTGGTGTTTTACCGTAAAGGCTTTAACTTCTATTACAGTTTTTAAAGTTTAAACTTTTCCAATCATAATTTAAAACATTAAAAGTCTTAAAAGTCTCCTTAAATTTCTCACAGCCTTTAATGTAGATTTTTTTCATTTAAATTTGTTTTAAAGCCAATAAAATGTGACTTTATTTTTTTTAAAAGTCATAGCCCTTTTATTTTACATTAAAAGTTTTAACAACAATGTTTTATTTTAAAGTCATCACAGCAACAATATTTACAGTTCTAAACAATTGACCCCAAAGTCTCCAGAGCCCAAAACAATCACCCGTTAGTGTAACTATTGGTTTTTTTTTTCATCTAATGAGCTTTGGATTATAAATTAAAGATAATAGATACAAACAGTTTTGGCTTCTCCCTGCCATACAAAAAATAAAGAGACCGCTGAAACTGCTAAAGAAAGCAGAACAAAGCAGAGACCTAAAGAGCAAAGGGAATAATTTTCTCAGAGTTGAATATGTCATTCAGCCAATTGGGTTGTCCTGCTCCAACATAAGAGGACACTAGATTTTTGCGAGTGACACTATGAACAATGAGAAAAGCCCCTCTGTTCTTGCAACGATTCTCGAAAGCTAGTTGAAAGTTTGACCCGGGCCTAATGACTTTCTTGATTGCTGCCACATGAGAGGCATAGGCCGGCCATTTCCTTGGTGAGTTAAAGGCGTTGACAATGGAAGAGTTGTCTGAGGCTATAACAACTTGATTCACCTTATGAAAATTCATGCTCCTTATCGACCACAAGATAGCTTCTAAATGTGTTTCCTCCTATGATTGCTTTCCATAAAAGGCTTGGCGGCTATAGAGTAAAACATTACCTATGTTATCCTTCAGTATCCATGCTGCTCCTCCGATGTGTGTCGATTTCTTCCAAAAAGCTCCAGTGTTGCATTTAAGCCAAGGGGGCTTAGATGGGAACCATTTTTGTGGTAGCTTTGCTTCAAGAGCTTGCATTCTTTTTTGAGCCTCGTGTAACTATTGGGTTTTAAGTTAAAACTTTTCACTAGATTGAAAAAAATAAAAAACCAGAGGACTTTCTCCTGCCATATATATATATATAGCAGAAAGAGAATATCGAAGCATCTCGTCGAAAAAGCCAAAAAACACACTCTAATGGAAGCTCTGAGTCATGCTACCATTGGCCTCTTCCCCTTCCACTTATCCCGACTTCCACCGTCGGCGAAGCTCCGCCGTAGTCACACTACTCTCGTTTCCGCCAGCAAATGGGCTGATCGTCTTCTCTCCGACTTCAATTTCACCACCGATTCGTCCTCCTCTTCCGTCGCCACCGCCACCCTCGTCTCTCCGCCACCATCAATCGACCGTCCCGAACGTCTCGTTCCCATCCCCATCGATTTCTACCAGGTTTTCCTCAGTCCTTGTTCTCTCATGTAATCTGAATGGTGTCCAATTTCATTTTTGTGGTAATTGGTGAAGGTATTAGGAGCCCAGACTCATTTCTTAACTGATGGAATCAGAAGAGCATTCGAAGCTAGGGTTTCAAAACCTCCTCAATTCGGTTTCAGTGACGATGCTTTAATCAGCCGAAGACAGATTCTTCAAGCTGCTTGTGAAACTCTATCGAATCCTCGGTCTAGAAGAGAGTACAACGAAGGTCTTCTCGATGATGAGGAAGCTACAATCCTCACTGAAGTTCCTTGGGAAAAAGTTCCTGGTGCTCTCTGTGTATTGCAAGAAGCTGGTGAGACTGAGGTTGTCCTTAGGGTAGGAGAAGCCTTGCTTAAAGAGAGATTGCCTAAGTCGTTTAAGCAAGATGTAGTTTTAGTTATGGCGCTTGCGTTTGTGGATATCTCGAGAGATGCCATGGCATTGGATCCGCCTGATTTTATTACCGGTTATGAGTTTGTTGAGGAAGCTCTGAAGCTTTTGCAGGTATATTTGACTTGTTTTGCTGAAATTGGAAGCTTTTCCTTTTGTAGGAACTTTATATATTTGAGTCTTGTGTAGGAGGAAGGAGCAAGCAGCCTCGCACCAGATTTGCGTGCACAAATTGATGAGACTTTGGATGAGATTACTCCGCGTTATGTCTTGGAGCTTCTTGGTTTACCGCTTGGTGATGAATTTGCTGGGAAAAGACAAGACGGTTTAAGAGGTGTACGCAATATTTTATGGTCTGTTGGAGGAGGAGGAGCATCAGCTGTTGTTGGCGGTTTAACACGTGAAAAATTTATGAATGAGGCGTTTTCACGAATGACTGCAGCTGAGCAGGTGTAAAATTCAGATACTTTTGTCTACTTCATTAACATAATTTTAATTTCGATCTCTTCTTCTAATTTATGTCCTCGTGTGGTAGGTTGATCTCTTCGTAGCTACCCCAAGTAATATTCCAGCAGAGTCATTTGAAGTTTACGAAGTTGCACTTGCGCTTGTGGCTCAAGCTTTTATAGGTAAGAAGCCCCACCTTTTACAGGATGCCGACAAGCAATTCCAGCAACTTCAGCAGGCTAAGGTAATGGCTATGGAGATACCTGCGCTTTTGTCTGATTCACAGAATAATTGGGAGATAGACTTCGGTTTAGAAAGGGGACTCTGTGCACTGCTTATAGGAAAAGTTGATGAATGCCGTATGTGGTTGGGCTTAGACAGTGAGGATTCACCATATAGGAATCCAGCTATTGTGGAATTTGTCGTGGAGAATTCAGATCGTGATGACAATCATGATCTCCCTGGACTCTGCAAACTATTGGAAACCTGGTTGGCCGGGGTTGTATTTCCTAGATTCAGAGACACCAAAGATAAAAATTTTAAACTCGGGGATTATTATGATGATCCCATGGTTTTGAGTTACTTGGAAAGAGTGGAGGTAGTTCAGGGTTCTCCTTTAGCTGCTGCTGCAGCTCTGGCAAGGATGGGAGCCGAGCATGTGAAGGCTAGTGCTATGCAGGCACTGCAGAAAGTCTTTCCTTCTCGTTACGCAGATGGAATCTCAAGTGAGCCAAAGGATGCGGAAGGGATGGCGTTTACTCTAGATCATGCTGGTAACAGGGTGAAACGCGATGGCGCGACTGTTGGCTTTATTGCCGAAGCTGAAGGACCCTCTGATAACTTTGATATAAATGATTATGCAGCCAAGGTCTCAAAGAGTAGCGTTGATGATGTCATCCCTGTTGAAAAGTCCATTGTTGATATGGCAAAGGAGGCAAGTGTGAAGATTATTTCAGCTGGTGTGTTTATTGGAATGATTGGACTGGCAAGCCAGAAGTATTTACCTCTCAAGAGCAGTTCATCTTTTCAGCACAAGGATATGGCTTCGTCTAGCGCATCTGACATTGCTACTATAGGTAAAATTAACTGATACAAGACTTGCTCATATACAAGTTCATTGCTCAAAATATGCATTAGATAACAATTGCCATCGTGTTGTTCAAAATATTCCAAATCTTTATCTGGAAAGAAAGTAGTTCGCATCTCCCAAAAGTTGTCCCATATACCCGGAAGCAATGTTAACAAGTTACTTAGTAGATTTCACTCTCAAGTCTCAACATTTACCTATGCTGCTTGAAATTTGTTGATTAATTGTAGACAGAGAGTTAAATCTGTGGTGCATTGCATTTGACATTTCTGTGTAGGATGACGTAAGATATTTAATTTTGTTTAGCCTCGGACATTTGTTCTACTGTGGCATTCCAACTTTTCTTCTCGTGGAAATTGTTTTCGGATGTAGGGTCAATGAAAGCTGACGATTCAGAAGCACCCAGAATGGATGCAAGGACTGCAGAGAGTATAGTCTGCAAGTGGCAGAAGGTCAAGTCTCAGGCTTTTGGGCATGATCACCGCATAGAAAGGTTGCCAGAGGTAAGGGATTAAAGCCACGATTCAATCACTTGTGCAAAACCTGTGGTCCTGACTATAGCGATTAGAATGTTGTCTGGTGTCTTTCATGATTCTGGTAATTTATAGGTTCTGGATGGGCGAATGCTGAAGATCTGGACTGACAGAGCAGCTGAAACTGCACAGCTTGGGTTGGTCTATGATTATACACTGTTGAAACTATCCATTGACAGTGTGACTGTCTCAGCGGATGGCACCCGTGCTGTAGTGGAAGCAACACTGGAGGAGTCTGCTAGTTTATCTGATTTGGTTCATCCAGAAAACAATGCTACAGATGTCAGAACATACACAACTAGATATGAAGTTACCTGGTCCAAGTCAGGGTGGAAAATAACTGAAGGCTCTGTTCTCACATCATAACATATCCATATGTAGCATGCATGAGCTTGCGATGTTTTTCTTTGTTTTGTAAACTCTCCCTCTAAGTTAGTGTTTATAAATGAACACGAGAAAGTCGAATTCGCGGCATCTGTGGTCTATATTATATAATGAAGTGCTAAAATTTGGGATTTTTTCGCAATCAGGTACAAATTATGTTGAGAACTTGACTTATCTTACATGCAAGCCATTCGCAACTCTATGATCAGTTTGGGGACTGGGCAAAAAATGTGAGGGCAAAGCAGGAACTGACTGACTCGTGTTTTTTTTTTGTATATGTTTTATAAATGTGCCCTGGTTATAATCCGGTCAAGCGTATACCAGAGAAAGATTTGGAAAATCTCCAGCCAGATGGTTTTATGTTCTCTGTTCTAGGTAACAAGCTGAGGCCAAACATTTCCTTTGGCATTCGAGTTGGCTCAACAAATCCAAGCAGCTTAGCCACAAGAGAAGCACTATCTTTTATGTGTTCCATGTCTTGGGTATTGGTCCATATGTTGTGTGCTACCTGCAGGCTTCTCTGCTTTGAGTTTACCTCCACGCCCCATTTCCGGTAAAGTTCTAATCTCTTGTTCCCTGAAAATTTTTTTGGTATTTGTTTGGAAAGCCATTCCTTCTCGCGTATAAGTGCTTTCGCTGTCTGTGTCCTGATTAGATATGAATGGAACTTGTTACCATAATATTTATGGGCATATGATTAATATTGATGAGACTTGTCGAAAATGTGTTCCAGGAAAAGAAAACCTTGATGTTTCTGGGTCATTAGATATTGTCTGCTTCAGAAAAGATAGCCTTCTCAGTTCCACTTCCATATATACATAGTCAGAAGGATCACCTTTGAAGAGCAAGAAGAAATAGGTTCTATGAACCAATGGTACATTGCACACCGCCCAAAGCTCGATTATTTGCTTTTGCTGTCTCTCAAAGTCTTGGGAGCTGCTTGAATATTGTCCGTTAGCTACCTGTAAGTTCTCCAAGCCAGTCTCTGTAGAATCTTTTTCCTTAGGTGCTGATTCTTCTACCTGCAATTTGTAAATCATCAAACTGTTGAGAAAAGATGCAAGTTTTTGACTCTGATAAAGAATTTTGTTTTTTGCTTACTGAATCATTGGCATGCTCTTTCTGTGATTGATCATTCGTGGTATCCGTGGTTTCTTCATTTGCATCAAGAGGATTTGGCAACGTATTCACGTTTCCTCCGATGCTATTTGCAGGGCTTTCTTCCCTGATTTCCTCTCTTTCGGTTCTCGTGGGGGCATATGAAGTTCCATAATCTAGCTCAAGTGTCGAGTCGATTGAGTGTTGCCTTGCCATTTCCTCAAGCCCTGCTACAAATTCGTGGAAGCTATTGCCCGTATCAGGATCGGAGTCTTTCACGCTACATGCGTCAATAGAACTAGAACTGTTGGGGATCCCTGAATCAAAGGATATGCTCGAGGTGTTGTAAGTCTTCCTTACAGGTCCTCCAGGAGACGCTTTTGACTCCATAACACTCCAGGCAGGTGATGTATTGTTACTACCTTCCAAATTCTCGAACCAATGAGGAGATCTAGCGCTCAAGAGATTCTCCCTGCAACTTCGGCTTCTAGTAAAAAATTCCGGAGTCTTATGATCTCTTCTAAAGGAGGGTGACAGTTGTTGTTCTGCTGTGTGCATACTCATAAGGTATTCAATTTTCTTCTGCATTTTTTTAACCTTATCTTTTAAAGCCATGTAAGTATTGTTGTCAATGTCATCTGCCCCAAAAAATGATTCGTTATGATCATTATTAGCATCTTGATGCAGTTTGTTGTCCTGCTTCTCTTTAGGTGTTGCATCCTCATCTAGCTTTGCGCCATTAGGTATTAACTCCGCTTTAACTGTCTCTTCCGATTTCTCTTTTGTAGGGAATGAATTCAATTTACAGTCTTCGTTTGATTGTTGCTCTGACTGAGCTTTGTCTTCTTTATTCGAGCATTGCTCAGGTTGCTTTGTGGAAGGACTCATCTTCCTTTCTTCTTTCTTCACATGTTCATCTTCCCTCGCAGATTCTTCAACTTCTTGAGCTTCAAGTGATGATGGGCCCGTCTCGAAATCTGAGTTCTTTAATGTTAGCTCATAGGTCTCAGGGTGAGTATTTTGACACACCTCTACATCTCTCGTTTCCAAGGATAAATCAACATTTTCCTTTTCTACGAGCGTGCTGATCTCCATATCTTCATTCTTCGCTTTCTCACTACCCATAACAGAGTGATTAAAGCTTTGCTCGTATTCTGGAGCTGTCAAAGTTTCTTCCGTCCTGAGTGAGAGAACCGCAGACACAGCTTTCTTATCAACAATATTGTCTAGTGAGTCATAGCTTTTGACTATTATTGCTGCTTGTTCACTACTCCAATTGCCTTCAGTTTCAATGCATCCGACTTCTTTGCATGTATCTTCCGGTTTTTGGTCAGTTATTTGAACCATCTCCTCCCAACCATCGTATAGGTTAGTCCCCGAAAATTGAGGGGTGTTGTCATCAAGCAGGAAATCATCTTCTTCGGAATTGTCCAAAAACTCAAAGTGTCTCTCGGTTAAGTTATTAATGATTCTAGGCTCACCAAGATCTGTTGAGTCATAGCTTCTTCTTCGCAGATCGGCATCAAAATCCATGGAGCTTAAGGTGGAACGGTCATCTGTCCTAGAAGATCGCTCTTCAGCTGTTGATTTGAGTAAATTCTCCACTTGGGATTGAGCTACATCACGCTGCCATTTTAGCTCTTTCATTTGTTCCTCCATCTGCAGTTTCATGGTCATAAGTTTTCTTAGCATATAAGGGAGAGCAATGTAATAACTAGAAGCATTCGAGAGAGTGGAATCATCACATTTGCAATCACTTCCTCTTTCTGTTTCAGCAATAAATAGAAATCAGAGCCTGTAGAAGAAGCAGATCCTATATTCTTTAGCTCATTCTCCATTCGTGCCAGTTCCTGTTGTAGTTGCTTCACCAAAGCCTTCTCAGACACTACGAGATTGACATGAGCATTTGTTGTCACCTCCTTAGCGCAGGTTGCAAAGAGAAGCGTGTTTCTTGACTGTTCAACATGACTACGAGCAGGGCTCATTGTGCATATGATGGCTGTTCTCGCATTCCCTCCCAAAGAGTTCTGAAGGATTCGAGTTAGCTTCGAGTCTCGATAAGGTATGTGCCCGCTTTTACCTTTACTGCGTTTCAAGATAAATTACTTTGCTTGTCAAAATAAACCTGTCTTTGATAGAAAGACGAATTCTTTTATACATTCACAAAGCCGAACCTTAGTTTGCGGATGACAGTTCCAAGAGTAAGTAAACTCCGGTTTATATGACAACCTTCTTTCAATCTTGTACCGGCCGATAAAGTCTGAGAAGCACGTTCACTTCCAGCCAGATCAACAAAGCACTTAAGAGGCAGAGATGATAGAAACAAAAACCAAAACTTGTCATTAGAGAAAGGAAGAGATCGAAAGCTCAACACTACTCATTGTAGTTTGTATTGTACCACGGATGCTGCAAGAGTGCTGGAGTTGTCAGGTGAATATTCTCGACCAGAGCTTTCAATTGTCTGCAGAAAATGCATTTTTAGCATAGCAAGAATGAGTTTTCAAGAACGAAAAGCTAGAATCGAAGAAACAAACAATGAATCAGTTGAGATTACCAGCCGGAGAATCTGATGCGATCTAGAGCTTGTTTCATTCATAGAGGTCTCTCCGATCTTTCTCTGAGCTGGTACAACGCAGAAACGTTAGCTAACATTTCAATTTATCATCAATTAAAGAATAATAATCCCAATTTGTTACTCACTTTCACAAAGTGAAAGAAGTTCCTTTAGATGGTCTCTGTCTCGGAGGGTCTCCTCAATAAGTTTCTCGACGACGGTTCCTCTCTGGTGAAACAAACCGATGGAAATTAGTGAATATGAGAAAGTATATGGCATAGTATCCAGAAGCAAGTCATGTAAAGAACCTCGGGATCATCAAGAAGCCTCAATGGATTATTATCCCCACTTAGGAGATCCCTCACAGCTTCATTGTAGATCTCTATTGCAGAGAATTTGAGAGTGAATTCGCGTTCATTATGCTGAAGAAAGCGAAAAACAAAGACTGTTGGTTTGGTTGTACTAGATGAAGGAAGAAGCGAGAGGGAAAGATTCAAGTTGGGGTTTAAAAACCTTCTCTATGTAACAAAAAATGTCATCCATTGCAAATTCAGTGATACCACACATTGTATATGTCTTTCCACTACTTGTCTGTCCATAGGCAAAAATGCTTGCTGCAAAACCAAGTGTCTCAAAACTAATATTCATATGTACAAAGAGAGAAAAATCAGATGGTAAGGTTTGTTTCTTTGTTACAATTGATTCCTTCAAGTACACAAAGAGCAACCTCCTTAGCTCCATCATCATAGACTTGTTTCGTAGGACAATCGAATCCAAACACTCTGTCTGTAAAAATTTGAAAACTTGTGTTTGTTAGCATTTGTTGATTTGTCACAATGGTTAATATTAGCTTTTGAATATCTTTACCAAATGTGTAGGTAGAGGGAAAGAGAGATCTCTCAGGCAAATTGTTGTTACAGATAATTGTTGTGTTGTTGGGACATTCCCAATCGCAGATATCGTTCCTCGTCTTCTCCTTGTCGTTTCGCGGCCTTACTCTTACCGAAACCAATATCTTCTCTCCCTTTCCGGAACCATTTGCCATTTTCTAACCCTCTTTTCTTCAATACATTCCCACAGCAATTGAAACCCCTTTGTTGTGAGGGAAAGAAAAATGTTTAGATTGAGAAGAAACTGGATTTAAGAAGGAATACGACAGAATTAGAAAGTGGAAAGAAAAGGAATCTGTAATTAGAAGAAAGGATGAATCTGGTGAAAATGCCAAAATGGGTGAAAGGCTTATTGAGGTTTCTTGTTCCTCAAACAACCATCAATTTATTCTCTTAAACCTAAAATAAGAATGTGGACAGACTTACACTTTTACTCCTAGCCTAACGATCCAAATTTATGATTTGTCTTTCTTTTTACACAAAATGGCTCAAAAATATCAAACAAAAAACAGAAGATAAAACAGTATAAATCAATAGAGATGGACATTTCGGTTTACTTTCGAGTTAGGTTTGGTTTGGGTTCGGCTCGGTTTTGATAATTTATAGAGAAAATTGGGTGGCATGACCAACAAAAAAAAATCATGTTTTTGTTTTTTTTAACCATTTTTAACTTTTTCTCTTATTTTTTTTCTTTTTCTTTGTACAGAGATGGAGAGTTTTAATGTAAAATTCCTTTTTTTTTTTATTATTTTTTTATCATCTAAAAAACTAAATAACATCTTTTTTTGTTATGCTACCAACTCTAATTTATATTTAGTAAAAGTTTAGTGGAACTCAACCGAAATTAGTTTGGATTGATTTGGGTTCGATTTAATTTTGTTCGATTTGGGTTGATTCAGTTTGGTTGTAATTTGGTTCAATTTGAGTTTATATTTTGTGATATTCACCTGAAGTAAAATATATTATGTTAGTTAGGTAAAGAGCTAAAATTTCCAATAACACAATAACTAGATGCTAATAAGACTACATAAGACGTCAAAATCTAATCGGCTTTAACACGTTTCTGATGGGATGAGAAACCAAACAAGAGGAAGATGATATGGGTTTCGTGTAACAAGATGGCTAGACCGAAAAACTTAGGTGGATTGGGTTTCAAAGATATAAACGCTTTTAATACGTCGCTACTAGCTAAGCAAAGTTGGCGGCTTTAATCGAGACGAAACAAGAGATGAATCCTTACGATTATCATAGGTCGGTCAGTGTTGCGCCATGGCGTAGGTTGGTTAATTGGTGATGGTTTACAGGTTAATGTCTGGTCCGAAGCTTGGTTGTCAACCTCACGGCCTTTACGAGCTTTTGGACCTCCTACTATCTCGTCCCTACCCCTGCATGTCTCAGATTTGATCACTATTGATTCTCTAGAATGGAACTAGCCATTAATCCGAGCTCTTTTTCCAGCTCATGAAGCCGATCGATATACGGCAGCTACGTTTGAGCACGCGAGGTCAAGAGGAAAAGCTTGTTTGGTTAGCTACAAGGTACGGTCGGCGCACGTCTAAGTCAGATTATGATCTTTTTATGAGTATTGCGGATGAAAAGGTCCCAAGTTCAACGAACCCTTTGCTTCACACTCTTCTAAAAATCCAAACTTTCTTGTGGAAATCGGTGCCGGAAGCTTTGGCAGTAGGTTTGCAGCTTCAATCGCGGGGGCTAAGTGGTGGTTTTAGTTGTATGTTTTATGGGCATGTCGAAACCGAAGATCATCTCGTGCTTGCATGCTGTTTTGCACAGGAAATTTGGGAGAAAGCGCTAATTATTTTACCACATCTCAAGATTAATAAAAATAAAAAACATTAATAAAAATATTAAAATTTTATGAAAATATTAAAAAAATTCGCAAATTAACAAAGAATTAGTTAAAATCAAATAAAATTATTGCTAATTTTTTAAAGTGACTAAAAGGAAATAAATTTTTATATAATTTTTAAATTTAAATAAATCTTAAAAAGTAAACATAGATTTTTAATGAAAATATTAATAAATTGAAATATCACTATAAAAGAATGATAAATATAAAATATGATAAAACATAAAACATTAAATTAATAAATGAATTTTTATTTGATGTTGTTGCATATTTATTTTAATTGTTGTTTAATTCAGTAATTTATTATACAAATTTGTAGCAATAAAAATAAAATATAAAAAAATCAAAAACAGTAAACAAATCTATAACACAAATATATAGTGACGAAAAAAACTTTTGTGTTATTCTAGTCAGAGAAAAATTTGTGGCATCATGAAAAGAGAAACTCTATAGTCAAAGCACATAAATTTGTGGCTCTTTAAAACTCTGTGGCAATATAAAATAAATATGTAGCAAGTTGATGTTAGTCTAGTAATTAACTTTTTCAAAAAAGCATGTAGCCAAATTACAGATTTTTTAAGACAAAACTAAATCTGTAGTGTCGTGTTTTCAAATTTTTTCGATCGAAAAACAAATCTGTTACAGAAAATTTGTGGTGTTTTGAAAAATCTACAGTAATTGCACAAAAAATTGTAGAAAATAAAAAGTTTGTAGTAAAGTAGAATAAATCTGCAATGTTTTTCCAAAAAAAAATCTGTGAGATACTCAAAACTCTCTAGCATCAACGATGAAAAATCTGTGAAAAAAAACAAATCTGTGGCTTCATGTATGTATATAAATCTGTAGTTCGAGAAAAAATCTAAGGTTCCAAAAACAAATCTGTCTACAGAATTATAAATTTTGGAGAAGCTAAAGTCACTACAGATTTTTTGCACTTTCCAGCAAATTTCATTAATGGCATTCTGGTAATATTTTTTTAACAAGTTGCTGAAAGGGTATTATGAGTATTAAAAAAAACTCAAATAACTCTAATATTTTGTGATGTTATTCTAGTTATTTATGTTTTAAAAAATTACCTATGAAAAAGTCTTTGTACTTCAATTTTAATAAGATAGATATATGACATATTTTATTATTGATATTAATCATTCAAATATATAATCGTTCTAGAAAATCTTAGCAATCAATAATAATATTAATAAGAAATAAATTTTAATTATAATTTTGAATTTTATTATTAGTTATAACAAAACATGTTGAGAAAATCTTACAAAATCTTACTAAAAATTTTAAGTATTTTTATTAAATAATTTATTAATTAATTTTGTAGTTAGTAATATAATATTATTATAAATTAATGTTAGTTAAAATTTTATTATAAAAAATTAGAATTTCTAAGCTAATATAAATTTTATAATTATAATATATATATTATATTAAATAGAAGCATTATATGTATTAAATATGAAAAATTATATTAAATAGGTAAATTAACCTATTTCATTTGTTTAAATTATATACTTAAATAAATTATCATTCACCCTTAAAACGAATAAAAATTTGCAAACTATATAATATTATACAAAAAGTAAAATTATTAATATATGTTAAACTTTTATTTCTATATCTATATATCTTTGTAAAACATATTTTCAAAAAGATTATTTGTTTGATTATTTTAGATTATGAATTTATTGACAATTTGAAATGTTTATAGTGGAAGCTATGACAAGTCAATAATTTGATTACAATTACACATACACCATTAGCATAAAACTAACATATAAATGATCATTTATCTCAGGAAAGTGAGTATTTGACTTGCATAAATCACTAACGAGATGTATCCAAATCATTCTCGTTCAAAGATGGAGGATGAAACTCTATCAAAGTTGAATAAAAACATTAGGGAAGAGAACAATTTTGTGAGATATTATTGAATATGATTCTTTAAAAACTAAACTAAAATACCTTCTTCAAGTGAATCCTTAGACTTGTTTTACTCCTCTAGATTGTCAAAACACAAGCTTTCTTCAAGTTTGACGACGAGGTTGTTGTTTGTTGTAGGAGGACTCCGGTTTTTGTAGGTATCAAGCTTCTTTCTTCCTCTTCTCGTTTACATACAAGTAAATGACTTGATTGAATAAGTAGTACTCGTGGAAGAAACCATGGCTTACTAGATGATAAATGTCTATGGAGGCTAGTCTCTGAAGTTTTTTGAACTTTGCAAGATCCATACCGATGAAGGGAAGTAGTGTGGCAAGCATACCCCAAACCTTGATGAGTTGTTTGGATGTGTGCTTAACCTTCTCTTGAAGAGCCAACATGCTTCGACTGAATACCACTCCATTGTTTATATCATCTCCCAAACAATCCTCTAGTTTGCCACCATTGTAGATTTCGGGTTAAATCTGCTAGTAAACGTAGAGATTAATTTTGTAGTTGAAAATTATCCGTGTAGACGTCATGTGAAGTCTGATACCTTTTAGAAAATAAAAAATTTATGTGCAGGTTTTACCAGCAGTATGCATAAAAGAGAGTTTCTTTTGTATTTGACCAGAACTTTGACCTTTTAAAGTAGACTTCTCATAAAGTATGCGTAAAAGCGAGGTTAATTCTGTAGTCGACCAAGACTTTGACTTTTTAGAGCATATTTCGCGTGAAGTCTGTCCTCTAAAAAAGGTGGTAGTTTTGTGCTTGACCAAAATCTCAAACATTGACCATTAACCTTAAGGGGTAGACTTCGGGTGAAGTATGTGGAAAATTCACCAAACTTCATTCAAATATGTTATTTATTAAAATCGAGATTCTGGTCAAAACAAAACTAACTTCTCACATACTTAAAGGTGAAAATTGCAATGTTGAAGACTTCATGTAAAATCTAAGTCAAATTACAAAACTATTTCGCGCATGTTTCATGTGAAATATGCTCAGAAAAGTCAAATTGTTGATCAACTGCAAAATTGACCGCTCTAATTTTTAGACTTCTCGTAAAATTTGCTTTTGAAAATAAAACTTTTGGTCAATTGAAAAGCACCTAAACCTTAACGATGGAGACTTCAGGTGAAGTCTACTCATTTTTCAGACTTCACGTAGAGTCTACTAGAATAAACGGATAATTTGCCAAAGTAACCTAAAATACAGAACCCACTCGAAGTCTAAAGTCAGTAGACTTCACCTACTTGTTGTTTTAGCAAAAGACTTCACATGCATTCTACTCACTATTTTAGGACCAGACTTCGATGGATGATTTTCAAAACTATCATAAAATACATGATCCACTCTAGTCTAATGTCAGTAGACTTCACCTACTTGCATTTTTTAGGAAAAGAGTTCACCTACTTGCATTTTTTAGGAAAAGACTTCACCTGCACTTTGGTCATTGTTTTAGACTATCCACAATGGTTTCTCAATTCAACACCCTAATTTTTTTTTTTAACACTCCATATCATTTTCTCTCTCTTTCGTCTAATAATTCAATACCATTCATTTTATATATTCTATATAGTTTTCTTTGATAAAATTCAACACTATTCCTCACCACTTTTTCTTATTTTCATTTATTTTTATGTTTTGATTTTTCTAATTACATATTAATAACAATTCTCAATTAATTAACTAAAATCATTAAGAATAAAAACATTTCTTTTTTCTATTTTCAAAAATTCACTTTTTATATTCTTAAAATCATTAATAATTAAATGGTTTGGTATATTTTAATGGTTGATTTCAAAATTGATAGTTGTTGGGAATTGAATATTTTGAGTTTAGTTGAAAATTTGATTTGAGTGTTAGAAGGGTTATTGTTGAGATCCATTTCACGTAAAAAATTTTAAAATAATAAACAAGAGTTTAATGCTAGAACTTTTAGAAAATTATAATAGAAAAAGCAAGTTTATTTTTCATGTATCCAAATCAAATGAAACAACTTTCGATTTATAGAATATGAAAATTTTAGAATTTTGATATAAAAATTAACAAATTGATTTGTTATCAAGTATTGATGTTAAATAACGAGGTGAAATAAGAAAACCAATAATCTCAAATCTCCAATAAAAGTAGACACATAATTCTTTGAGACCCATATTTTTGTTTTCAATCGGTTGAATACGCTGGTTGAATGCTATGTCATGTTTAATTTGTTTCAACATCTTTTTTATAGGGAGACTTACAAAAATACACCTTTGTATTGTCTGTTTTTCAAAAATACCCCTGCTTGAAATTTTTTTATTTTTACACCTCTCTTTTTAATGAAAAATACCATTATACCCCTAGAATAAAAGAAACCCTAAACGTTAAACCCTAAACCCTAAACCATAATTCCTAAACTTTAAACCCTAATAGCTAAACCCTAAACCCTAATCACTAAACCTTAAACCCTAAACCCTAAACCCTAATATTTGAGGTGTATATTTGAGAACCATTAAAAGACAGGTGTAAATGTAAAATTTCTTTTTCTTTTAAGTGTATTTCTGTAAATTAATCTTTTTTATATGGATTAAACCGTTGAATAAATTATTTCACATGTTCATTGCTCATAGTTTTAAAAGTGAACTTCACACAAAATATGCTTTTACAAATTTTTTTAAAATATATTTTTAACCGATGCATAATGTAACTTTGGTTATTTTTATTCTACTAAGTGTGCTAGTTGCTAGTTATTTTTATTTGTTATATTTATCGTAAATCTACCAACCGGTTGACCAAGAGGAAATGAAAAAAGAAAAGAAAAACACAACTTTTCTTCTACGTCAAAATCCACCAACTCTACTTTTTTTTTTCTTTCCACTGAGGCCACCTTGACATCATATATTCTCGTGGGAAAACAAATCCACCTATTCTTCAATAACGTGAACCAATTTGCTATCAAATAAAATGGATAATTGAATATTGAGAAATTCCCACAGCACACTTTGTGTTTTTGGGCCACATGTAGCATACAAATCCAAAATTTCCAATCCTAGCATATTTAATATACGGTATACCGAAAATACCCCTATCTAATTTTGGGTTTAGAGTTTAAGGTTTAGGGTTTAGTGTTTAGTGTTTAGGGTTTAGGGTTTAGGGAAAATGAGAACCCTAAGCCACATTTTAAAAATGGACAGAGTTAAAATGGTCATTCTAACATTTTAAAAATGCTACACGTGGAATAGTTGTACTTAAATTTAAATTTATGAACATGTATCATTTTAAATTGGTAATCCAATCTTTTGTCAACATCTATTTATTTTGGATAATCGAAAGTATTTAATCATAACTTTAAATTTTTACATGTTATTTTTACATATAGATTTGTTTGAATTCTTGATATATTATTATTTAAATATAAAATTTAAATTTTATGTTAAAACTCTCTAAAAATTAATATATTAATTTATCCATTATTTATTATCTCTATAAATTAATAAATTTTCACAGTTCTAACATTATTAATTTATAGAGGTTTTACTGTAGACTAATCACTAAAATGAATGATTTCATTATTAGTCAACATTCTGAATAAATACTAATTTAAAAATTACTATTATTTACAATATTTCAAACAAATATATGCATATTTAACATTTTTTTGTCAATGCATATTTAACATTTAAAACAAAAAAATATAATATTCTAAATCTAACCATTAAAATTAAATCAAATCTTGAACTATAAATATGCAAATTTGTTGAGAGGAGCAAGTGGGTCAGTGGTTGCACCACCTCTGCATCCATCTCACGAAACCAGGGTTCGAACCCTGCACCTGCCTCTAGTGAGAGGAACTATTTGCCACTAGACTACGATGACAAAAAAAATATATGCAAATTTGTTTTCCCTAAACCTTAAACTCTAACTAATGTATATACTCTTTCTAATCTAATTTGTCTCACTTGGTTAAGTTTGATTTATTTTATGAAAGTTTGATTTATATGCTTTATAACTTATTATATTTAGTATATATACATTTCAAATCAAATTATTATTTTTATTTTAAAATTTAAATACAAGATTTAACTACAGTCTGCAATTTTCATGTTTTGTGTTTCAATACATTTTCAGTTTCTTTATTTGGTCATAAAAAGATAAATGTAATTTCTTTATTCTCTGTAATTAAGAAAAAGAATGAAGTTGTTTTGTTTTAGGTCAATTTTGACAATTCCTCAGTATTAATTTGTCTTTTTGTTGGCCAAATTGACACCAATAAAAAACCACCTACCCTGCTCGCCGGTCGGCTAGTATCCATATATTATTCTTGAACAATGCAAGACCACATTATCTCATATACTTCACAGATCTGAACTACAAACAAAAAACAATGGAGAAGGATTCTTCATCATCAGTAAAAATAGTTTCCAAATGCTTTTTGAAACCCAAAACTATCACAGAAGAATCAAAACAACCATACTATTTATCCCCATGGGACTATGCAATGTTATCTGTCCAATACATCCAGAAAGGTCACCTCTTTCACAAGCCACTTCACTTCTCCATTGACACTTTGCTTCAAAAGCTTAGAGAATCCCTCGCCCTCACGCTCGTCCATTTCTACCCTCTCGCCGGTCGCCTCTCAACCCCTAAAACCCAAAACCCTAAATCATTCTCTGTTTTTGTGGATTGCAACAATAGCCCTGGTGCTGGTTTCATCTATGCAACCTCGGATTTGTGTGTTGCAGACATCATTGGCCCCAAGTATGTTCCTTTGGTTGTTCATTCTTTTTTTGACCACCACAAAGCCGTTAATTTTGATGGACACACCATGAGCCTCTTATCAGTCCAGGTTGGTATCTATCTCTTGTAGAATGACATTTAGGTTTTTGAAAAAAATACATCAATATAAATTTTATTACCATTTTAATGCACCCATTTTTTAAGTGTTCATACTGATATATCAGTTATTTTCGTTTTCCAGCATAATACATTAATTATTTTTATTCATTTTAAATCACTTATATTTAGCTATCTAAATGTCGCTAAAAATTCGGTATGTTATATATGTTTCATTTTAAATCTCTCAAATCTCACCAAGTTCACTTTAAATCTCTGCGGTTTTGGCTCGGTAAGATTTCAGTTTGGTCTGAACCGGATAAACCAGATTAGACACCTTTTCCTTTTACAACTTAAAAATAAACAGAATTTTGACTTATGCATATATTGGTAGGTAGGGGTGGGCGTTCGAATATCCGTACGGTTCGAGTTTATTCGGATTTTTGCATTTTCGGGTCTAGAGGTTCAAAACCCGTTCTGGTATTTCTATTTTTCGGTTCGGGTTCGGTTCATATCCTTGCGGATGCAGTTCGATTTCAGATACTCATTTAAATAAAGTAAAAATTTTTTAAATCCAAATATATCTTAAAAACCTAAAAATTCTAAAAATAAAATAGTATAAAACATATAAATTTAAACAATGCATGTCCAAATGCTTGCAATTAACATGAAAATCATTTTAGTTCGAGTATTTTGATGAAATATCGGTAGGCTTTTTGAATATTTTCGATATTTGCTACTATTTTCGGATATTTTTATGTATTTTTCAGTTATTCGTATATTATTTTTCTGCCGTTTTGTATATATTTGGATATTAAATATAAAATAATTAATATATTAAAGTTTATTATTGTAGCTCGGGTATTTTTGGGTACCCGAAATATTTCGGTTCGGATTTGGGTTCGATTCTTCGGATATTGAAGTTTAGGATCTATTCGGATATTTTATCGGTTTCGGTTCGGGTTCGGTACCATTTTTCGGGTCGGGTTCGGTTCGGTTTTTTGGATCCGGGTATTTTGTCCACCCCTATATATGGGTTTGATTCGGAACATTGTGGTCCAATGGTAAGAGCGAGCTCCTTCGTGGAAACAGATTGTGAGTTCGAACCCTGCCGAAGGAAACTACCTCACGCTGTCTCTGGACATTCATACGGATATGAACATTTGCTTTCGGCCCATTTGAATGTCTAGAGAGAGAGTCTATTTGTGGGCTAGCCTCCCACCCAGAATTATATCGGGTTCACCTGGGTGTAACCCTTTTCTTATACAAAAATAAAATAAATATATATGGGTTTGTACACTTTTGTGTAGGTGACAGAATTGGTAGATGGAATATTCATAGGAGTATCAATGAACCATGCGATGGGAGATGGCACTTCCTACTGGAAATTCTACAGCGCTTGGTCCGAGATCTTCCAAGCACAAGAGAGCAACAAAAACGATGAATTTATTAGCCTAAAGAATCCACCGGTGTTAAAGCGTTACATCCCTCAAGGATACGGTCCTCTCTTTAGCCTTCCTTTTAGCCACTCTGATGAATTTATTAGACCTTACGAATCTCCAATTCTCAAGGAGAGAATCTTCAGTTTCTCCGCAGAAACAGTCAGATTGCTTAAAGAAAAGATTAACCAAGAATGCAGGACAACTTCACCAATCTCATCTTTCCAGTCGCTAACCGCGGTTATATGGAGATGCATAACTAGGGCGCGAAGATTACCCTTCGAACAAGAAACAAGTTGTAGACTTGCTGCTGACAACAGAGCAAGGATGAATCCACCGCTTCACCAAGATTACTTTGGAAACTGCATCTCTGCTTTGAGAACCGCTGCAAAGGCCGGTGAGCTATTAGAGAATGATCTTAAATGGGCTGCTTTGAAAGTGCATCAGGCAGTAGCTGAACATACTAGTGAAAAGGTATCTCAAATGATTGATCAGTGGTTAAAGTCTCCTTTCATTTACCATATTGATCGGCTTTTTGAACCGATGAGCGTTATGATGGGTAGCTCACCGAGATTCAACAAGTATGGTTGTGAATTTGGTATGGGAAAAGCAATAACGCTTAGAAGTGGTTACGCACATAAGTTTGATGGGAAGGTATCGGCTTATCCGGGAAGAGAAGGAGGAGGAAGTATAGATTTGGAGGTATGTCTTGTTCCAAAGTTTATGGAAGCTTTGGAATCAGATCAAGAGTTCATGTCACTTGTTTCTTTGGCAGAATGTTAAACCATATGTAACATTTTGGTTTTGTTTGACATGCAAAGTGTGGAATATATGATGTAAAACCACACCCGCTCATGTGGATTAGGACGAATATGTCTTACCACTGAACGCATAAATAAACTGTGGGCAATAAAATTTTATATTTAGTAGTGAGGAGCCCAAAATTTTGCCATCTTTAACAAAGAAACCCTTAATGGATTTCTTAACATTTTTTTAATATTATTTTTATGTTAAGAGATTTAGTTAAGAGACTCACCAAATTTTGTTCTACAACCATAGTCTCTTAATTTAGGGTTCTTAAAAATAAAAAATTAATATACATGTAATTTTTTGACTTATCCGAAACGGATCCGAAACTTGAAAAATCGTAAATAAAAATGTAACGGTTCCAAAAACTGAAAAACAAAAAAAAACGGATATGAAATGGATCCGAAACGGATATTTTCGAGTATTTTGGGTTCAGATCGGGATATTTTAAAC
>OVAN01006865.1:0-20548 GCA_900406275.1 Anastatica hierochuntica | reverse complement strand
TTTATACTACTATAAGGTCTAAAAACCTTATCTTGTAACCGTTTATGTTTTAATTGAATGCCCTTTAACAAAAAAAAAAAAATTATAGACTTTTTTGAATTTTACACTTAATGTTTTTTGTATTTTTGTAACAAATTTTATTTAGAAAATATTAATATTGTGATATATTTTTTAAAATTTATGTTGTTATTTTATACTTGAAAACAATCTATATTTAAATTTTTGTGAAAATAATAATTTTAAATTGTATTAGTTCACAATTTTGATAATAATTACGTGAAAAGAATATTGAAATATTCCAATATGTTGTTGTAATATGTGAAAAAGTAAATAGAGTTAGTTTTATTGTTTTAAATTCATTGGATAAATTAGATATATTTAATAGAATTCTAAGATATGTCCATTTTAAAAACAACATATGAAAAAAGGTCGTATATTTTAGTTTAAATAAGATAGATATGGTGTCATTAATATGAATTTGATGTGTTATATTTGAGACATGCAGGAAAACCACTATTTTGAATAAAGTTTATTAGGAACATAAAATTTTAGATGGACAATACCTAATGTATGATGGACATAAATTTATTTATTCATTGTTAAAAAGCTTTGAACTGAAAATACTCCATAATTTTTAATAATTAATATTATTAAGTTAATAGAAATTATTATATTAATGTACAAATTGATCACCAAAGATTCTTATACCCACAAAAACTAAAAGATACAAGACACATAATATAATACAAAATGATGAGTCTGTGCGGTAGCTCGGCTGCAACATAAAACTCCATCGAGACTATATAATAGTTTGCTACATAAAACGCTGAATTTTGATTAATCATGACGATAAAGTATATAATAAACTATAAAATTAGTTGGCATACATTAACGAACAATAAAAAAAAAAACTTTAACAAAAAAAAAAAATTAGTTGGCGTGGCTATTATCTGGATCAACATTCCTTTAAAACATTCCCACGTTATGTTGCGGGTCTTTATTATTTGTTTTTATTAATTTTGACATGTGATATGAGTGCATTTTAATATGACGTATTACTGCGACCAAAAATAAATAAATAATAATAATAATATGTTGCATTACAAATTTTTATTTTCTTAATCCAAAGTATGCTCATACATTTTCTAATTAAAAATTATATTTGTGTTGTTATTTATCAATACTATCAAACCATCTAAGAGTTTTAATTATATTAATAAATGCAGCAACCGAGAAATTTTAAATTTAACATTTTCGAATTGTAAACTTTAGTTAAATAAATTATTACTATTATCTTTCCATAATTTTTTTATCATTTTTGTAAATATTTTTAAAAGCAAAAGTTATAGTCACATTGGTTGGTTTACTGTAAAGATAGCATGTTAATTTGTACTTATCTAAATAACTTTTTCAAGTCAAATGTTCATGCACTATCTCTTCCTTTTTCATCGCAAATTTATATTTCATCCTTATAACTATTTGAAAATGGCAGAGAAGAGAATAGAAGACAAAGAGAAAAATAAATACATTATTAAAAGAAGTATATCTTTGATTCGAGAGATTTAAAGTATTTATGATTAAAAACAAATAAAAAAACAAAATATTTAAAAGTGATATAATTTAATTGATATAGAATATAAAGAGAGTTTGATTTTTTCATTAAATTTTTATTGATGATGTGTTAAATTTTTAAAGCTTTAAAATGTCTATGTGTCATCTTTTAGAGAGACACAAACATTATTATAATATTGATAACATCTTTAACAATATTATCAATCAAAAATAATTTTGAAAGACTAATTCGTCAACACTAGTTAAAAACATTTCTATATTTTTTTTACTAATCATGAGATTACATACATATATACCTTTTTTTGTTTCGACATGTACGCGTATTTTTAATAAGACAAATTGTTTTAGTTTTGTATTATTATTTAAGCGCAAGCAATGTCGTGAAAGAAAGTATTAACCATGTCATTTATAAATACGTCAAGTATTTTGTATCATTTGTTTCTTTGACTCCAAATTTTATCTATCTTTCTACTGTTAATATTTTTAATTATTTTATTTACTTTGTTTTGTAAAAAATGTTTTATTCTTTTACTACAAGATATTCTTTATGAAATTTGGGTCACTCTCGAAATAAAAGTTTTTTTGGTAAAGTATAGTCACAATGACGCATAATCAATAACAATGCTGAGGCATGTGATGTCGTATAATTCCCATGTGTTGTAAATGGAAAATATTATTTTTTTCACATCACAAAACAAGTGGGAATTAAATACTAAATAATTTCTGAAATAATAATTAGAAGAGTGTTGACGAGCTAGATAAAAATAAAAAAATTTTGTCCATAAAAGTGATTGATGTTTCACCTCAACGTCCAAGTGCATACCCCTCTTGAATATATTTATGATATGCATAAATTTACAATCATATGTTTCTATTGATAATGTGAAATTATAATGACAACGAAATTAATTCACATTAATTCGTTCAAGGGTCATTTTTTTGTTATTGTAGTCGAATTATCTTACATTATTTTTCATAAACACTACAAAGTACGTTGAACAAAAAAAAAACACTACAAAGTATTGTAACACTTCCAATCGCTCTTTCTATGTGTTTCGACGCTTTGTCTATGCATTCATGGATCTACCATGTTATGTGGTCGGAAACGCTATTTCGGAGCATTAAAGAGTTAATTCACTGTCTATACAAATCATCACGCGGTCTTTTTCCGTGTTTTGTCATCATTCGCACGATTTTAGAAATCATTTCCCGGAAGATCATTCATCCTAGAATTTCTCCAGTACAGACACGCTTAATTTAATTGTTGGAGTTCTCTGAATACAAGTGACCGAAAAGATAGATATATTAACTTAATTAGCCAAATCAATCCTTATAACTTCTCTTCACCTCTATTATTTATAAGAGAGATGGGGCATGAACACTCTAATAATCAATTACCTTTTATTATATATTTTTTTAATATTCCAATGTCACTTTGTAATGTCCAACCCTAGCATTGCTTATACTGAAGGTTAAAAGTAAAACTCCATAACTTTTTCATTATTCTTCTAAGACTAGAAAATACCTAAAACATGCATTTGATTCAATGTCCCCACTAAATCAAAGATAATACTAAAACATTAGTAGATTCAATCCTGATTAATGATGCAATAAAAAGTTAATAAATATTTAATTCCTGGTGGAAACTATAATAACTGATCAACTTGCTAAAGCTAAGAAAGATTTGTTATTTTGAACCTTTCATAGATTAATAGATTATATATAGTTTGTTGTTAAATCTTTTGGAAACAGCACGTAGGGTCTCAAATAACATTTTTAATTATATGAGCCAACAAACCTAAATTAGGAATGAAACTTTATGTCTATTTTGATCGCCCGAGTAATTATTTTATCTCACAATATCAATATATAAACATCTATAGTTGATCTTTTTTTGTTCACAAAACATATATATACTAGATAAATACTCGCGTGATACGTGAATAAAAATAAAATATTTAGTGTGTAAAATTAATAATATGTATAATTATAGTTTGTACATTTAGATTAATATCATTTTAAAATTACCCGTTGGCTCGTGTAAATAAATTGTAGATTAAAATCTACGTTTAGTTTTTCATTTATTGTATTTTTACCACAAATAATATATTTTTAGATTGACTTAAATCACCCAAAAATTATGAATAACAATATTTTTGAATGAAGGGAATACCCTTAAATAAATTATATATTTCATATTACATTAAAATGAATTGAATAAAGATCACGGATGTAAAAAGTTAAGATCGATGTACAAACATTAAAACTTAAAATCATATTTCTTTTATTTTATAATTTTTCTTTTATGATTATATTTTTTCCTTTTATTTAATTCGTTAATAAGCTCTTTTTTGTTATTTTATCTCTTTTAAGAAGTAAATAACCAATAATAGTAAAGTTTATATAAATTTCTATTTTTAAATTGACACATGTCGTAATCTAAATTAAACAGTGACACATGTCGAATAAGATATGATAAACTAACAACTTTATTTATAAATCAATTTTTTTTTCCATGTTGTTATCTATATATAACATGAACTAACAATTTTAAACGGACGGATATACACCATAAATAGATTTTTTTTAAAAACACGATGATAATAAACATTGTATTATTGATAAACTTTGTTACATTTCCTATTTAAAAAAAAACTACTCATGTTGGTTTTGATATTTTACGGTCTTGTTTCACAAAATGAGAGATTGCTTTTCTGTTTTCTCATAATATTAATTATCCAATGGGTTTATTTAAATTAACCGTCTCACAGTACATGCATGCATCGGTATGTTTTAATATAAAATAAGAAATTATTCGGAATTTAAACAAAAGAAGACATACTAACTTATTAAGACAAATTGAAATAGTTTATGGATATTTTCAACTCTTTCCGACAAGTTTCAACTTGGGAGATAAAGTAAACCCCACGAGGCCTAATTCGAACAGCTTTTGTCTAATCTTCACTTGACCTTAATTAATAAATAATTCAAAACTCAAGTATTGTACAATTAATTACAATTAATTTATCAAACTCAAGTATGATAAATTCTTTTGCTGATAAAAAAAATGATAAATTCTTCTCATTGTTGAGCCCTTTGTTAGCTAGGTTCAAAAGAAATTTTGTTAGGCCAATTTTATTCAACTAGGCGGTTGTAATTTTAACAAAAAAAAAAAAACTAGGCGGTTGTAATATGACCAACGTAGTTTTTCCTCTTCAACAACTGAAATTAATATTTTAGTTGATTAAATGAATAATCATAAAAAGTTTATTAATTACTTTTTGGGAGAAAATAATAATAATAATAATATAATAACAAATGAATTTTATCAAAAAACTCATTTGTAAAAGAAAAAGAAAAAAATAAGAACGAAATGGTAAATTGTAATCTAGGGGATATAAAATTTAAATAATTGTTAATTTATGGTTACTGTATATTTTCTTTAAATTAAGAAACTTTTTTTGCCAACCGTAATAGCTGAGAATACAATTTTCTTTTTGTCACAACTAGAATTTTTATTTAAACTTCATCAACTGAAATAGAAATCGCGAGGGCTAATAATGCTCGTTTAGCAAGAGAATCGGTTAAATAATTGACCCATTGAAGAAAAAATGTTTTATATCTTACTTTCGCCAAACAACTACTTAAACGAAAATACAATTTCAAATATATTAAAAGTATTTAAAGTTATCCACTTGTATGCCAATGCTCAACATATTTGAAATATATGATTTGTTGTTATGGAAAAATATATCCCCCAAAAGTATCATCTCAAAGTATTATAAATTCAAACTTTGGAACTTCATAGTTAAAAAATGATAACAGATGAAATCAACTCTTGGCTTTAAGTGATAAAAACTTGAAAGTTTTAATTAAAGTTTAACTATCTTAACCCTTTTTTTACAACAATTCCAAAATACAGTTCAATTATGTTCCAAAAATTTCAGAAAGATCAAGAATCTTCGCTATTTTAAAGCTTTTTTTTTGGTCTATGCGTTGAATTTGAAACTTGAAAAGCAAAAGAAGAAACTTGAAAGCAGAAGAAAGTGAATAAGTGCATGCATCTTCATTTACAGCACGTGTCTATTAACTTTGTCATGACTTTTAGTCTTAGTGACATGAGCCAAATCAGAGATATGTTTCTCTTTGTGTGTGTGTTTTAAAAAATTCTCAACATGCATGCGATATAAAAGTGAAAAAAAGCATGCTTTAAACAAATTAATGCTTTTACACCACGAGGTCAGAAGATCGATTCTCTGAAGATGCACAGTTTATTGCAGATTAATGGAGGCAGATTTATAGGAAATCTTCAGCGTGGTGCAAGCGAGGATCGTTCGTCATGTCAACAAATAGAACGGAAAGATTTGTTCGGTGAAATGTTGTCTTTCTAGTTGTTTCTCAAAATTTGTAATAGTCGTAGTAATAATTCAGACGATTAAAAGAAAAAACGAATAGAATGTATATGCAAATCAAATCAAAGGAGAGGCGGCGTGAGTGTTCCGTAAGCAACTCTAACCTAATCATTCATTAGTTTGTTCTTCAATCCTATAGCCATCCTCTGAACAAAGAAAAAGAAAAAAATCATATACTCATCCTTTACGCATATATTTTGTTATTAGGATCTACAAATCTCGATCCATAAATAAATAATTCTATTATAAGGAACAACACGATTTAATGGATGCGACAACATGACTTAGTGGATGTGACAACATGACTCATTGGATTCGAATTCCAGTGTGGCCCATATGACCAATTTACAACATTGGTAAAGGAACCAACCGCTAAAAACATCATGGTATTACAAGATATTTTAGTTGTTTATAGGGAGGCTCCGTCTTTGGAGAAAGCCGGAGAAGCACCAACTTTCGGCCTTCACTAAATTTGTTACAAAATCGGCCAATTGTTGCAGATAGATTCTTTAGGTTAAATGGTTTAGAACCACGATTCGAGTTCGAACCTTAGCCCTCCGACATTGGACCAATAGCCGTCATTTGGATCTTTAACCATTGGACTAAAAACACTTTCCTTTTTTTCACCAAACACTTTCCTTTTTAAATATGAATTATGGATATATTTTGATTTATCATATAAAATATATAAAACAAATGAAAAAAACCTAAAAAATATTGATTAAAATTTAACAAAAAAAATAATATAGTGATCAAAGTAGCTAAACAATATTAAAAATTCTACATATGATGGATGATTCTAATTAGAAAAGCAAAACGTGCTAATGCAAAACCAAACCATACTACATTGGTTCACTTCTTAGGCAAAGGTAAAGCCTTAGTAAGAAGCTCATTAGTCGAAACGCCCCCTCTTGCCTTCAACCGCAATTCCTCAAGCAGTCGTCTCGCTTCTTTCATTTCGTCTTTCGCGCTATCTCCATGATTGTCCCAAGCATCGATCACTCGCTGTTGAAATTCCACCGCGAGGCTATAACTGCAAACAAAACGCAATCCTCAATGACATTCAAACGCGGTTGGTATAAAAGAGTGATTGTGTTTAACGAAAAATGTTACTTACTTTCCCATCCCGGCGTAAGCTTTGGAGAGATTCTGACAAGCGTCGATTGAATCGACATGGTTTGGACCGAGCGAAACATCCATAATGTCTTTAGCAACTGCAAACATTTGAGCAGCGGATTGAGGTCTTCCGAGCTCTAAATAAGCAGCACCGAGATTGTTGTAAACATATCCAACTCCAAAATGTTTAGCACCGAAGCTTTCTTTAAGCCTCTCGGCTGCACTTTCTAAGTAAGGAACCGCCTCAGAGACTCGACCCGAGAATAAAAGCAACCAGCCTAACCTAGCTGCAACGCTTCCTTCCGAGTGTTGTTCTTGAGGAAGCTTTTCTAGTATAGTTAAAGTTTTCTGCAGTAACGAAATAGCGGTTTCAAACTCGTTCATTGACTCATACTGCATCGCTACCTCGGAATATGCTTCAGCGACTTCTGCAGGCGAAGATTTCTCTTTCTTCTCGAGGATTTCGCAAGCAAACTCCAAACATTTCTTTGAATCAGCAAACTTATCTTGGTTCACCAAAGCTTTTGACATCGATATAAAAACCATAGCTCTCATCTCGCTGTCCTTATCGGTTTGTTGGACAACGCTCTTCAATATATCGGTAGCTTCCTCGAATCTACCCAAAGCAATCTTCATGTTTGCAGCGTCAATCTCAGCTCGAACCAGCTCCAGCTTCATCCCCCAATTCTTCAACACCCTCTGCGACAATCGGTTCTGCTCCAACGCCTTGTCATGCTGCTCTAAACCGCTATAAATCACACCGAGAAGTCTTCTATCTTGCGCAACCTCAGCTGAATTATTCCCCAATTCCTTTTTATGTATCTCCAACGCCTTCAACGCATAAGGCAAAGCCTCGTTGAAATTCAAAACCGCTACATAAGCATCAGCTAAACTCCGATTCGCCACACCCATCTCTTTACTATCCTCATCAAAAGTCATCTCCTTTATCTCCAAACTCTTCTTCAAATTCTCAATAGCTTCTTCTCGCCTTCCCATGGCGTTTTTAACATTAGCAAGCTCGAGTTGCACGGCGTGTAAAACCGGTCTAACGTCTTCCACAACACAATCACCATCTGCTTCTAACTTAACTAGAATCCGATTCGCTCTGTTCAAGTAACCTAAGCTATCACTAAACCGTTTTAAACTATAATTAGCAGAGCCCATTAACTGCAACGCCATGGCAACAAGCAGAGTAGGTTTCTCTCCAACTACATCGAAAGATTTAAGAGCTTTCTCAGCGAAAGATAAAACCTTTTCAGGATCTTCACCTTCACGATCGAGATGGAGACCTAACTTCAAAGCAGATAAACCTAACTCGTTCTCTTCGAATGATGATTCCATCTCCTTGAACAAACGAATCATTTCATCAGTGGTCTTCGCTGACTCGAAAGCGTCTTCAAGATCGATTTTTTCTTGATCGATTATCTCCGTTGAGGAAATCTCCGGCGGTTCCTCGACATGGGTACTCAAATTCCGACGTGGGTTTTCGAGGAACTGTCTCTTGTTGATGATCATGCCATAGGTTCTGCAGTAAGTGGAGATTTTGCGTGTCGTCGAGAAGAGAGAAGAGGATGAAGAAGAAGAAGAAGAAGAAGGAGAAGCATGATCGGTGATGAAATTCAGGTGGATTAGAGGTGAGATTTGTCTGATTTTGTGGAAATGGAAGCGACGAATTAGAGAAATGGAGAGACTTTTCATGGTGGAACTCAGAGAAATCTGGTCGAGAAGAAACCCTCTGGCAAAACATAAACCCTAAACAATCATACGCCTCGCTAATCGATTACTCGGTTCGGTTTTGGTTCGGAAACCTATCAGTTCAAGAAAATATGATACATATTACAACCAATCAAAAATCGGTTCGGTTCTATTTCCGCTTTTAAAATTGTTTGGGTTCGTTTCCGATTCTATAATTTAAGATCCATTCAGTTTTTTTCTCGGAAACGAATCTGAAACTCAACTATCAATTTAGATTTTGTGCACATGCATAAGAAAAACGGGTATTCGGTTTCCAATTCGGAATTTTCGATTTTAGAATTTAAAGATTCGTGTTAGAACCGAATCGATTTTGGTTTTAAAACTTTCAGTTCGGTTCGGCTTTTACTTCGGTTCTTAAGTTTATATTCATTCGGCTTTCTCTTCGAAACTGAAACCAAAAATCCAATTCGGTATCCTCCGGTTCGATTCGGTAATATGTCCAGACCTAACCACAATTTGATTAAAAGGAACTTCTATATACAAAACAACAATAAAGAATTGTATGTAATAATGTGTAGATTGCAACATAGGAAAGAAAAAAAAACACATTATTTCCACATCATCACCATTTTTTAAAAAAAGAAACAACTTTGAATCCAAAAAAAAAATTCAAACTTTTTTTTTTTTGGTTTCACCCTAAATGTGGTGATGATGTTGAAGTTTCATGAGGTCTTGAGCTATATACATCATCGAAATGGAGATCAATTCCACCTTCAATGTCATCATCATCATCCATGAATGTGGTTCTCGAAAGCTTTCTTCTTGCATCTTCTTCTTCTTCTTCCTCAATGCTTCTTCTATCCCACGCGCTGTCCAACAAGTTTCTTCCCGAATACCGGTTTATAAAATCCGGTGGCTCGATGAAGCTATCGGTGGCTGCGGGATGAGATGTCGCCGTGTGAGAACGGTCGCCTCTTCCCCACCATTGGCTTCTACCGTTGTCAAGACGATGACGGTTTCCGTAATTTTCTTCTCCTTCCGGTTGGTGTTGGCGCAGAATGCTGCTGTCACCGAAGAACTGACCCGACGTGCTTGGTTCCATGTCTTCGCCGCGAATTCCCATATTAGGAGGCCAACAATCGACGGCGGTTTGATTTGCAGTCAAGATTTCGTTCTCTCTCTCTACCGGATGGTGATGATCGGTTCTGTTGTGGGGCTGCGAAGTGTAATACCAGTCGAGAAGGTAAGGATGATTCATCTGATCGGGATCAATCAGCCACATGGAGTCGTTGTGATTGCCTCTCGCAGGCGGATTTCGTGGAATGTCTCGCCACACTCTACTAGGAGAAGAAGACGTGTGTCTTGTGTTTAGTTCGCGAAGCTTTTGGTCCCGAAAAGTTCTGAGATTCGACAGAAACTGCTTCCCGAGAGAATCTGATTCCCAAGAAGGATAACTACTCTGGAAACTGCAAATAAAAACCGAACATTTCATAGTTTATCGAGAGGCCATAACACCGAATTTGGATATGTAGTTTTCGAACAGTTTGGGTAATATACTAACCTCAAGAACGATTTCTCCATTTTCCCCTGAGAGCTTCTCTCCTCACGAGATGCGTTACACGGTGAACCGTATTTAGCATTTCCATGGCTCTCAAAGTCGAAAGCACTAAAGCTGCAAAGTAGAATGGCCAAAAGATTAGAAAGTACGTTTGCGAGGAACGAGCAAACACGATTCTTTATGTTAAACTTCATTAGAACCGATAAAGGGATTCACCTGCAAACATTGCCTACACCTTCAATATCAACCGTAAAATCCCTGATGAATTGCAGTATATCATCAACCCGCTGCAGATAATGAACTCGAAGTGCGTTAAGAATTCTCGTTAGTGATGTGGGAATCTATCTATACACACTAACACAAATGACAAGAAATATACCTTTGGCACGACAAACATTAGCAAAAACGGTGTTATGAATATCGAAGCTATCTCTTCTAATAACATCATTCCAGTATACTGCAGTGAGTAAATTTCCCGACACGAATCGTTTATAAGAAAGTAAAAGACAAGAAACAAAGAGAAGACATCAAAGTTACCGGGGGGAAAACGAAGTAAATACGTAAACATTTCTACCTGAAAGAGAGTCTCTAACTCTAAGCGGACATCGTCTTTATTCTCCTTACCACGCCATCTCTTAGGCATATAGTGAGTGTGCTGCACCACTGCAGTCATAGTTCCTACTGGGTCGAGTACTAAAAGTTCATCCGAGATAGCAGCCCGACTAATAGCTGTAATAGTTCCGAAAACAGCAGCATACCAGAATAGATTTCGACCGAATATCTACACAAGTGGTCACAACAAACTTTAATAACCCGAAATATTGTATCTCTTAAATGCTTCTTAAGTCACTATGATTCTCTTACATGGCCCTCTAGAAGAGATTCTTCGAGAAACGCAATGATGATTAATACAGCAGCAAAACCGCCAGAAACAAAAGAGACGAACTTTGCAATAATGGAGATGATAGGTGAGGGGAACTGTTTTAGATATTCAGACGCATGTACTACGCTGCTGTTAATCCGATGCTTGAATAAATGGTCAACCTGTTGTAGAAACAAACAGATCAGTGAAGGCAACACGCACGCGCACACACACAGAGACACATTCAAAAAGCATTCACTCGTATTTCTGGGCATGAAAGCCAGATGAAGGTAACTACCTCGTTAAATTCCCTGAAGAGCCACTTTGACAAATTGGACCATCTTCGAGAAGATGCAGTACTTGGATGGTTGTAGAACTGTTCAGCATGCCTTAGGAATAGATACACCAACATGAAGATGACAAGAAATGGTGACAGCAGAAGCATAGCAAGCCCAGCGACAAAAAGCCGTTTCTTCAATGCTGCAGGATTTGAAACAAAGTCCCTTCTGACACGAAAATTGCTGCAGAATGAAAACGCCTGAATTAGAGAAAACGGACAATACTCAGCATGTGCAGGAATTTTTCATTCTGTGACATTGCTTTTCATGGTAGTAGTTAGATTATTGCCAAGAAACATTACAAAGATGAAATCTAACACACATATGCGTCGGCCACTCTCATGTAGGATCAAAGGGCGTGAGGCACAGTTTCATAATATACAACAGGAAAATCTCATTAACTAGACAAAGAAAGCAACCCACGAATTTGAAACTATCAGCTTCATTACATTCCTCTACAACACAATCTCTAAAATTATCGGTTAAGCATATTATAAGAGCCTATATCTACAATGTTACTAGAAAGCTGTTTTCAGATTAGATCAGAGATAAGCGTGGAGAATAACATACCAGTCAAACATACTCTGCAATATGCACCAGTTAAGTGTCCACTCAAGCGATTTTGTCAATACAAGGTGATACCGTGTCCCGTCAGGGGCAGATTTGACTACTGGGCCAGCACCAGGGATCCAATGGGAAATGGGGAAAGAAAGCAAACCTTTGTTGAGCATTCCAATCAGGTAGTTTTCTTTCCGCATAAGGCGCATAACAATATCATGAGCTGAAAGATCCTTGACCACACAAAGGCGTTGTGAGCTTTGTAACTGAACCACCTTCTCGAGGACTGTTGCCCATGGCATAGTCAGGATTTCGTTGTCAGTGACATGGAGACTGCAAATTTTACGAAACAGTAAGAAAATAGATCATGGTCTAAAATGTTTGTTCTGTTCTAGCGCAATGTCGCATCTTCCAACTTACCTATTGTAATAAAAGTGCCGAAAATCCAAAGTATCCTTCAACTGCGCGAAAAACCTTAAGAAGCAGAAGATCCAGTATACAAAGAAGAGTGCCAAATATCCAACAATTATGGCTGTCGTGAGCGTGAAAGGGGATAGAGGATGCAAATGGATAGCTTCTTTAACAAGATCACATGGCCTAGTTCCCGATTCAACAGCATCCATTCCACATTTTGCATTCTGAAGCCCATGCCAATCGACATACAACAAGAAGAACCCCGAGAAGCATATGATGAAGCCAAG
Organism: Anastatica hierochuntica; assembly: GCA_900406275.1. Lineage (NCBI taxonomy): Eukaryota > Viridiplantae > Streptophyta > Magnoliopsida > Brassicales > Brassicaceae > Anastatica > Anastatica hierochuntica. The sequence goes on along the minus strand of OVAN01006865.1, from coordinate 7,736 downwards.
ACTTAAAAGCTCAACAGCCCACTTTACGATAATACACCAAAGGCCTTTGTCTCGGTAGTAGCTGTAGAGTCTTTCAAAGAAGAGATCCAAATCAGCAATTGGTTGAACATTCAAACTCTCTCCATTGAGAAGTCCCGATGGACTCTCACTACCAGGACTTGGTATTCCACCATAGTTAGATAGCTCAATCTCGTGTGAGACATTATGAAGCAATCCAGTAGTCAAAGGTGATGACGGTTCACCACGTTGCCATTTAAAGAAGTTGAACACATTTGGAGCCTGTTGCCCACCGCTCATCATTCGTAAACACAGACGATTGGCAAAAGCAGCCAGTCCATTCCCCGTTTACCACGTGGAAATTTCCGAAACGCGACGCCAAACAAGAATGCAGCTACAAGTCCTGCATCAAATATGAAAGCATAAACTATCCAGAATCCAAACACTCATTAGACATCATGGATCAACGACAAAAGTGCTCGTTTCTAAAAACATGTTTCGACTGTTTCCCACGGCGATGGATATCAACTACGAAACTAACCTTTCCTTAACACAAAGATTACTATTCAATTCCCAAGCATTTCCTTTCTTATTCAGCAAGCATTCTCTCACTAGTCAGAATCTATAGTCAATGCATTAAATGCTTAGCCATTTGATAACAATCTCAATACGAGAACGCACTCAAACACAGAGTAGAGAGAGTAATCTATACTCAATCTAAAGCAAAGACCACAAACAATCTAACCTTGAACAACATAAATTGAAATCGACTCTGTTCTTCTCAAAAGAAGAAAAGGGTTCGTCTACTTTTTCTCCAGCAACGATTCAATCAATGAGCAATACAGATTCCAAACGCCCCAAAACCCAATCAAACCCACGAACTAATTTCACCTCTCAAAATCGAAACTTTATCGATAACTACGAACGAAAAAGATCAAAACTTACCAGCGACCCACGAAAGCAGAAACGCGAAAGAGAGAGAATCGAAAGCGAAGTTGAGCTTAACGAAAAGACATGTCTTTTAAAAACGAAAGCTTTAAGGAAAAGGAAGAAACCCAGAACTTTAAGAATTCCTCTAGGGCTGTGGAAAGTCGATGAAGAAGAAAGAGAGAAGAAGACAATCGAAATTGATCGATGGATGATTTAGAGATTACAAGGGAGAAGAAGAATTGGGTTTGCGTGGAAGAAAAGAGGAGTCATAAAAAAATTGTTCCTTTATGCTTCTTCCTTCGACGGCTAATTTCTTTTTTGCCTCTTGGGCTTTTGCTTCTTCTTCTTCTTCTTCCTCCTCCACTTTTTTTTTTTCCCTAAAGCTTTACTTCAATCCTTTGGTTAGATATGTATATATCTAAGTTTTTTTCGTAACAGATTTTTATATAAAAGTTATGAACTAAATTTATTAGTATTGGATCAATGAAAGTATTTTCATAATGGGCCAATTTTGAATATGTTATCGGCCCAAATTTTGAAATAGATAAAAGAAAATAATTTTGTAAGTGGGTACTTAAAAGGTGATTTGGTCGGTCCAATAACTTTGAACGATGTCTTATGCATGATTAAAAAATTTTGACCATTTTTCAAGTAATTTAAGAAATTTTGACACATTCAAATGTATTAGAATCTTTAACTAATTAGTCTATTTTATAGCGGTCATTTTCTTGAATAAGGTATAGATTTATGAAATATTAATGTATAGGAACATTCGATAATTTCTGGTTTGATAAAGAGCCGAAATGTAAATTAATAACAGAAAAATATAGTCTAAAAGCAATCATGACCGAAAATACAAACTTTTTCATTGTCCAAAGAACTAGAGTCATCCCGAGTTTACTTTGTAAAATTTAAGCTTTTAAACAATTGATCCAGTGGGCTTTGCTTTTGTTATTATTAATCAGAGACTGATACAGCAACCTTGGTTATGTGATATAGCAGTAGAGGTGGTGCAACCACTAACCCATTTGCCCCTCTCAAAAATAATCCCTTTATAGGAAAAAAATACTACTAAATTTAATGGATGTATTTGATAACATACTCATCCAATCGTGTTTGTGAGCCTTCTTCACGTCGCTTCGACTTACGGCAAACTCCACCACATCTATTCATTTTTAAAAAACTCAGAAGCATTCATTGCATCATGTTGTGCCAATATTATGTAGTATTTCTTGAACATGTTTCTTTGCTTTATAAAATTAACTTGTTATGCATTTCACTAATGCTATATATTTATAGAAAAATTAATTCGATTTCAAATAATAACTAGTGAATAGTTAATCGATGAAAAAACTTGTTTTATGGATTTTGTTCATATTTTTGGGGTTTTTTAAAAGTTTATCTTTTTGGATCTTATCGTGTTTTTTTAGATTTTACAATCATCTTTTTGATTATTAATTCGTTATCATAGTTTTTATTTGATTGTTGATTCGATATTGTAGTCTCTAATATGTTTCGCAAAAAAAAAAAAAAAATAATGTCTTTTGGTTTAAAGTAGTTTGGATTGTTCACTGAAATAAAATAATAAGTGTTATCAAAAAATCAATATATTTTAAGTTGGCATATATGTTCTAATTCTACACCAAAGATCTACCAAACTACAATAGGGAGGTAAAATATTATTATTTTGCCATATGTTCTTAAATGTCACCATATCACTTGTTATATTATTCTTCTAGTTTTTTTCTTGTTATTTATATAAATTGCATTAATGTACATATTTATATTTGAGTATATGTAGTTTTTAAAATCCAGAATTAAAAAAAACATTTAGAAACAAAATAATAATAATTTTGATGTACTAATATATTACATTAATTTCTAAATTGATTATTCTAATAATATATAAAAATCAAATTTGAAAAGAGAGTGATTGTAGAATCTAATGACTGTAAAATTTTGGATCTAGATCAGAATGTACAAAAAAAAATCAGCTTTGGTATCAAATTCTCTTACTAAGAATATAATATACTGACAATTGAGACATTTGTTATAAAAAAAACAATTAGAAATGATAAATGAAAGGAAAAAAACATATACATGTGGACAAAAATGGCCTTAATTTTACAATGTTTAATTGTAGAAAATGGATTTGTTAAATATTAAATCCATTTGGAAGAGAATCATAGTGTATAAATATAAAGTATTGATTATATTTGATTTTTTTTTGAAGTAAAAAAACCCATTAATATTGAACTAACAAGTACATATTATATGTTTCATATAAAAAATGTTTATATTGATTTTTAAGTAGCAAAATTATCAGATATGATTTCTTTTTCACCAATCATTTTATTTTATTTTTTCTTGGTCAAATATTTTTTAATAATAATAATAAATTAAAAATTGTTGATTCTCTGATAAGAATCTAGATCCGATCCGAGAGTTAGTGGGCCTGATGGGCTTTGTGGAGGGAAAAAAAAACTCGCGGGAAGCAACGGAAATATTTTGGCGGGAGTAACACGTGGCATCTAAATAAATATCTAAACCCTTCTTCTTCTTCTTCCTCTCTTCATCTTCTTCGCAGCCATTTCTCATAAGCTTCGTTGAACTATGAGTGAACAAAGTTCTTCTCGATCAATTCCTTTCAGATCGAAAAAGCGATTAATGGATTCTCCTTGCTCAAAATCTAAACCCGCCGCGAACCCTAATTCGCCTTCCGTCGCTGTACCCACGCCGGAGAAGCCGCCGGAGAACATGCTAACTAGATCCAGAAACCGATCTGTGGCTTTATCCGTTAAAGAGATTCGTCAAGCGGCTGGATCTCGCCGCAGATCTGAGGATCCGGTGGTTAATAATGTCTCATCCGCCAAGAGCCGCCTCGTGTTTTCTCACGACGATTCTTCGTCTTCTGGTTCTAAGCGAGTAATCAATAAGAACGCCGAGAAAGAGAAACTCCCGGAGAAGTAAGCTTAGTTTCTAGGGTTCTTAAAAAGTTTTCAAATTTCTCACTCTTCTCTAATCCGATTTGGATTTGGATCTGCAGGTATGAGATTCTGGGTAAGTTCTTCGATGCGTTTGATAGTTCGATCAGATTAATGAAACTCAAAGGTTTGAAGCTAACATTCTCCAACATTTCCGGGAAAATCGAGTATTTAACGGAAAGGTATGAACTTTTCCTGGGAAAATTCATGTTCATGCTGAGATCTGATCTTAACGATAAGACAAATTTAGTATTTGCTTTTATACTTTATAAGTTAGATAAGACAAAATCTAGATCTGGGTTTTCTTTAGTTTAATATAAGATATTCAAAGATCAATGCTTTATCATGAGTTTGTTTATGATGTTCTTAAGAGTTATGAATCTTAAATTGTTGTTTGCAGGAGGTTTTGTTATAGTCACTTAGCTCAGTTAAAGCATATATTGCCAGAAGCTATTGAGATTAAGAGAGTATGGGTATATGATGAATCAATTAGATGTGATAAACCAGATCTTCATGTTTCACTCAATGCCAATGCGGTCGCTTATGATGCGAAATCGGAATCCGAAAAGAAGAAAATCGTACTTCGGGAAGTGTTTAGAGAAAGGCTTGCAGATTTTGTTAAAGCTCATCCTCAGGTAGTAATAGTATTGCCTCTGTGATGATCTTGATTGTTGCCTTTTGTGATTCTATGCAAGTACTAATGGAGTTTGTTGTCGGTTTTTTTTAGGGTGATGAAGTTCCAGAGGAACCTCTTCCGCTTCCTATAGCTAAATCGATATCATCTCCCATTAATGTCGCATCGACTCCAGTTAAAAGAGCTTCGAGTTCGGTTGATCCAACTTCGGATGAGGTTAATATTGCTCCAACTCCAAGCAAACCAGTGTCGAATCTGGATACAGTACCTTCAACACCGGCTAAAATTGACTCCACACCTGTTGTTGTCGCTTCAACTCCGCCCGAATTTGCTTCAACTCCAGCCCGGCTGGTCAGTATTTCACGTGCTTCTCTTCCGCAGAAAAGAAGCAGCGATTCCGCAAGTCTAGACAATGTTTCTGCTGACCCACCGGCTAAGCTCGCGAGGCGTTCTTTACTAAGCTCGCTGAACTTTGATTCTTCTACGGAGGATGTGAAAGCTATGGATGAGACACATGATAAAGGCATTGGTCAAGAACCCGAGGAAGATGTATCTAGTGATGATGAAATCCTCAGTATACTTCCCGATAAGCTTCGACAGTCGGTATACTTTCTTACTTTTCGGTTTGAGATTAAGAGGAACAAACTGAGATTAACAAATTTGCTTATCGAGTTAAACTCATTTTTCAGATAAAAGAACAAGAGAGGAAAGCAATAGAGGATCAAAATCCAGCAATCTCACAGGCAAAGAGAAGGAGAAAGATGATAACTTGTCTACCTAAACTTTTCAATGTCATCCATTACTTGATTCAATCGATAAGGCGATGGGTTATCACAAAGGAAGAGCTTGTGCACAAGATAATCGCAGGTCATTCTGATATTACCGACAGAAGTAAACCCCTTACACCTCTTTAAGTACCTCGATACATACTTCCTTATCGGCGTTTTAAAACCATCCTTACCCTTTCTTGTTTCTCATACCGTTTTTGCAGAAGAAGTTGAAGAACAACTTATCCTAATGCAAGAGCTCGTACCCGAATGGATCTCTGAGAAAAGATCATCAAGTGGAGATTTACTAATCTGGTGAGTCTTAAAACATCATTATACATAGCTTAAAAACAACATTTTTTGCCGGTTGATTGCTCATGTTGAAAGGATCTTTAATGTGCAGCATAAACAAATTGGCATATCCTCAAACAATCCGGTCGAAACTCGAAGAAGAAATCAAGAAAGCAATGGCTCAACCGCAATAACAGCTCTCTTCGGATTGCGGTTTCATACTCTATTCTAGAGAAAGGCGTGTAGAAAGAGAGATTAGGCTTTAGATAACTTAAGTTCAAGTGTGGGACTAAGTGTAAAAGTGTGGTGACAAACTAGTTTAACATGGTTCTTTTTCTTATATAATGATTTTCAACAAATTAAGATATTTTATTTATTAATGAAGGTTCTTCAATATTACAATTACTTAGTAGATGCATTTTTGTATGAAGAAAGCTTAATAAAAAAATAGTAACATAGCTTAATTCCCGATAATCTTGGCTCGTGTAGTTCATCTCTATTTTGCTTCCAATCGTTTCCACTTGATTTTCTAGTTGGTTTTTATTTGTTTTGATTGCGGTTTATTCATATACTAGTTACCACCCTTTGTTTATTATTGTTTGGTTGTTAGCTTCGAGAGTTCTCTTTAGATTCGTCGACTCTTGCCTGTAGAAAGGCTTTTGGTTTTGCCGATTTTTGGAACCAGAAAATAGTAACATAACTTAATTTTCAATAATCTTGGCTCTTGTCGCTCATCTCTATTTCGTCTCCAATCGTTTCCACTTGTGCCTTAGTTGGTCTTTATTTGTTTTGATCGCGGTTTATTCATATACTAGTTACCACCCTTTGTGTTATTGTTGTTTGGTTGTTGGTTCCGAGAATTCTCTTTAGATTCGTCGGCTCTTGTCTCTAGAAAAGCTTTAATTTTTGCCGGTTTTTTGAACCAGAAAAGTGTAATCCTTTACCGACTCTGTATGAATTTTTATCATGAGTAATATAATAGAGATTCAATATAATATAATCTTTGGTTGGAAAAAATAAATGTGGTAGATTAAAATTCTCTTCCTATTATTATCACTCTAAACACACCGTTTAATAGTGTTCATTAGCATCTAAATTCCAATATTTTTATTGTTTGGGCTCTAAAAATACTTATAGGCTTGCATGATTTCTTGGGTTTGTTTGTTCTATTGGGCTTTCAAGTCATTACTCATATTTTTGACTACTCGAGGCAATAATAAACTATTTGCTCTTTTAAATTTAAGAAAGATTTTCATTTATTTGATATACTTTGATTTTATTCATATACTAAATTCTAACATAGATAAATATAAATTTATTAAACTGTTGATTAAAATAAAATAAATGTTACAAATCGTAAATCTATCATTAATTCCCGTTGATATACGATGTATTTGAGAGTAATTTTTGGAGCTTAAATGCAGTAATTGGTTGGAAAAATTGGGTTGTTTTTATGAAATGACTCTATTGAAATTGGAGAAATAGTTTGAATGTCGTAGTAAACCATCTTCAGTGTCATTCTATTTTTTATTTTAAATGTAGAATGCTTTCAAATAAAGTATGAGTTTGCTCCAATGGTTCGTTCTATTTTTTTATTATAAAAAGTTATATTCTAAAAATAGAGAAAATGAATAGTGTTACTTTATATTTTAGAGTAATACTATTTATTTCTTTATTTTTATAGTAAGATATAAAATACGATTAAATTTGGTTTTACTTTTTTTTGGCACGAGTGGATCGACAAAGTCCGATCCATAGCCAAACCCTACGATGCGGGACACCGCGACTTGGTGGAGTCGAACTCCATACGCCTGAGTACTCAGCACCAAGGCCTTTGCTATTTGACAAAATGAATCTCGGCAAAACTGATTTTACTTCAAATGTAGAGTTTAGAGAAAGAAATAAAATACTATTAGATATGCTCTTAAAGAATAACTAGATTTTGACCCGCGCTTTCAAAGCGCGGGATTCATNAAGAGATTTAAAAATGGTATGAATTTTTGTTATAAATAAACAATGATACGTCAATTCTTTTATAATATCGTTGGTGAATTTCTTTTTGTAGAAATCATATAAATAAGCTTTTAAACACACAATAATTTCCTATATTAAAGTTCTCATAATTTTAGTTTT
>OVAN01006864.1:0-20551 GCA_900406275.1 Anastatica hierochuntica | reverse complement strand
ATATATATATATATATATATATATATATATATATATAAAATTTATACTTATAAAGCACGAATCTTAAAATTCTGCATAAATCATGCATGTCTTGATCTCGACCATATATTTGATTTATGTGTCCGTTTTGTGGGTGAAATACGTTCATGTAGTTTCTTTCTCACAAAATATTTTAAATTGACATCTAATAATCACTACGGAATAAAAAGTGTATGGACATTATAGAGTAACACATAAATTTTGATTTAGTTGAGATATGTAGATATTGGTTAGTGTTGGGGTCACATTAAAACTTTGATCACATCAGAATTAAAATCACTAAAAATAATAGCCTCATGATCCAAAGTTCTTTGGACCCACGACCTACGAACCAACAAAACATCAACTACTACTACGTACCAACAGAATATTATGTTGAGATTATATTTAATTAGACTCATCCGAAATATATCGCCATGCATGTCATATTTTCCCACTTATATTCAAACAAAGTCGCTTTTAAATGCTTCAATATTCATTATGATCTCTACACTAATCCGGAAAAAAATATTAAATATGATCTTATGCATGTTTTGCCGAAATTGTTAAAGCCTAGTGGTTAATGTCCTAGTGCTTACATCAGGAGTCCTACTCCACCGGATCGCCTTGCCCCGTGTCGTAGAGTTTGTCTATCGATCATGCATTGTCGATTTAACAAGTGACAAAAAAAATGATCTTTATAAAATACGATCTTGTTTATATATTTCATCTATTCTTTTTACTACACATATACAAAAAGATTATATATCTATATGTCATCGGTTATATAATCTTAAACCGGTTAACATCGGCTTAAACACAAAGCAAACTATACTAAACGAACTACTGTTTGGTCTACCGACGAAAAATGATGTTTTGATTTATGTCTCTTTCTTCTTCTTCTTCTAGGGTTTATTTGAGTAGAACTTGCGGTTGCGTAGATATAAAACCGCGGCGAGAACGGCTGCGATAGAGCAAAGCATTCCCCAAAAGATCAAAGTGGTTTGAAAACAATGCATCCCAATACACTTCACGTCGTGATCTCCTCCGGTATGGGAGGCTCCATCGCGGTAAACTTTAGCGGCTAAGGTACCAAAAACGAAAGATCCAATGGGAATGTTGGAGACAACTATGTTGTGGTTAACTCCAAAGTTCTTGGTTCCAAAAAGCTCTGCAGTCATTGTGACTGAAAGAGAAGTTAAGGCTCCGGAGAAGACTCCGATCATCGCCGTGCTGATGTAGAGAGCAATGTCGGAGGCTATGAGGAGGAGGAAAAATGAAGCCACCATTGCTACTAGTGAAACCGCCATAGAGACCGGGCTTGATGGCATGTACTTATTCCTATAATCAAATATAAAAGAAAATTAATTATAATAAATCTAGAAAAATTAAGGAAAAAAATTAGAAAAATAGATTCGATATATAATATAAGAAAAGAATTAGAATAAATTCCGAAAATTAAGGGAAAAAAATTGTAAAGATGGCGTCGAGTTGTCGAAAGTTATTAGACCTTTTTTTATTTCGAAGTTATTAGACCAAACACGTCGATGCAACATGTGTTATGATTGTACGTATTGAGACAACATAGTTGTATTACTAAGGAATTATTGATTAGGTTTTTTTTAATAATTAGTATCTTAGAACATGATTAATGCGGGTCTTTTAGGATGAGATTAATTCTTAGAATCGGTTAAGAGACGATTCTTAGTTTTTTTTTTGTTAAAAACTAAGAGACTATCTCTTAAAGTTCTTATTTAAGAGACGATTCTTAGTTTCTTTAGTTAAAAACTAAGAGAACGTCTCTTAACCGACCCTAAGGGCATGTCCAACCGTGGATCTCCATTGGGAGTCCTTAAAAATTTTTAAAATTTTTTTTTATTATTATTATCACTTTTTCGGATTTAAAAAAAAAATTTAATACAGGAACCAATCGCGGACCGCCACGTGGCAGTGGGGGCCGCGAATAGTAACAAGACTCCTTAAGGATCAATCTTTAACTAAGGGTTTTAAGGATTGATTTGTGTTGGGATCCTTAACTATTCACATTATTTTATTAATATTTCTTAAGGATTCATGTGTTAAGGATTCCCATTGGACATGGCCTAAGAACTTCATACTAAGAGACTCGCATTAATATGCTCTTACTAATCAATCAAAAGGGTTAAAAGGTAGTAAGTGATTTTACCTAGAGAGGAAGTAATCGAGTAACGAAGGAAGCAAGCGGCCAAAGAATCCGAAAGACGACGAGAGAGCCACCAAGGAAGTGGTGGCGGCGCAGCCGCGTGACTCGGAGATTTGTCCAAGATTGTTCATAAACACTAACCCCACCGTTGCACCAAACAAATAAACTCCAAAATATATCCAAAAGTCAAGTTTCTTCCATAGTTTTGTCCACACCACTTCTTCTTTAACTCCCACTATTGTCTTTTCATCAAACTCTTCTTCTTTTTCTTGAGTCTTTTGATCTTCTTCTTCTTCTATAGGCGTTTCCAAGTCATGTACCTTTTGTTGTTTTCTCCTAGAGAAAACAAATTCATCAAATCTAACTCCTATAGGAATCGCAAGAGGAGCAAGGAGAAGGAGAGCAATGCCTACAAGCACTAAAACCGCAGGAGCCGGAACTAGACTAGTAACCACCGCGTATATACCCGTGGCTATAGTCACAACGAACAAAACTATAAACCCAACTTCCACATCCCGAGAAGAAGACGAAGAAGACGACGAAGACGACGTAGCTTTATGTCTCATCAACATAGGAGCCGTCACGAGACAAGCCACCAAAGGAACAAGAGAGTTAAGCAAAAGATAACCATAAGCAGCTTCACGTTGAGACGAGTTAAAAAACGCATGCACAATGTCGGTATATATTTTCCCGCTCAAACCTTGATAACTCGCCGTGATTCCGACAGCAACTTGACGGTTCATCGGAAAACTATTGATAGCTACAATGTAACAAGCCGTGTTGATCCAACAAATACTGTTTCCGGCCAAGAAACTTAACCCCAACATATGAGAAAACGATAACGTAAACATCTTCTTGACGATGCAAAGATACTGAAAACCATAGCCGGCTAAACCAAGAAAACCTCCGGCAAGAAGAACAAGAGGAAGAGGAAGATGAACGGCGGCGATGCCGGAGATAAACCCGAGAACTTTTCCGGCGTCGGAGGCGAAAGAGAGATAGTTTAAGTTAAACTGAGAGATTGAGAGAAACTCTTTGAGTTGTGAAGAGTAAGCAGGGAAACTTAAGTTAGTGCCATTGAGAGATTGAAGCCAAAGAAGAGCAACGAGACTTAACCATCGAAGAACATTAGAAGAAAACATGTTCTTGAGAAAAAATAATGAATAAACAAGAGATTGTTAAGGAGATTACTTGTTAGAGATTTTATATTTATAACCATGAGAGACTTATTAGTTTCTTTTTTCTTTTTTGCTATAATTTTGTAATTTTTTATTGTTGTGGTAATGAGAAGAAAGGCGTGGTTACTCAAGAAAAAAGGAAAGAGAAAGAAATTATCTTAATTAAAAGTTTTAATTTAATGCTTTTGAAAATTTTATTATAACTTCCTTTTCCTATTAGGAAAAGTACTTTTGAAAATTTATCTATCTATTTACTTTTGAAAATTATTTCAGATAATTTTTAAATTATTTTCTTGTAATTTTTTTTGCCACATGCATTGATTTTTTCACCGGCCTAAATATTTTTTAAAGATTGAAATATGTTTTAAGCAACTATAAGAAAATTATTTTATTAGCTGTAAATATATATATGAACAAGATTTGCAAAAGTAAAACCAAATAGATAAAGGAAAAAAGGAAGTGTGGGGGTAAATATATCTTAACTAAATTATTTTCTTAAATTTAATTTCTTGTATTTATTCTTTAAAACATGTACATGTTTCGACCATCAATATCTTAACATGTTTTTCTTTTTCGGCTGATAATGATAAGTTAACACTCATAAAAAGAAGAAAAAAATCTTGAAATTGCAAATATAAATCCTCCTAATTGTAGCTTAATATTTGCTTATTTCTAATGTTTCCTTTTCATTGATCTATGAAATGAAAATATTCCTTTGCATTCTCATTAAGTAGATATCTAATTATTTTACCTCTCTAAATTTATTTCTTCAATTTTTAATCTCATCTATTTGGAGATACTATGACTATAAATAGAGTCTTATAGCCAACTGCCAAATAAAAAAAATGAAACTAGCTGGCTGCTAAATGAAACTAGTTGGTAGATGAAATTAGTTGCTAAATGTTGTACAAGGATAAGCGGTTTATAGATCTCGTTATTTTCGGGTAACTATCAAGTGAACCAACTTTAGGTCCAATCGAATGGATTGTGTTGGACTGTATGGATTTAAACTCTTATACCATGTTAAGTTATATGGACATCTAATTCAAAACTCATTGACGATGAGTGAAGATGCATATGTATCGTATAGGCTCTTTTGCAACCTCTTAAAAGAAGACTATGGCTATAAATTTCATTTGGCAGTTGGTAATTCATTTATTGAAGAAAATATTGGCAGTTGGCTCATTTCATTTGAGCTATAAATTTGGAAAAACAATGGCCACAAATAATAAGTATAGAATTTGTTTTTTAAAATTTTATTTATTTGGCATAAAACCTATTCGCTTATAACATTAAATGCTTTATGTAACATTTATCCTCAAGACGAAGAGAAGATATTCGAAATTCTCATCTTACTATTATAATCTTGAATTGTCATGTATGTTAAGTTAACTGTAACTTTGTCCAAAGTCCAAACATGAAGCAATCCTAAAGAACTTGCAAATAATTAGTAACAATGTTTCATCCCATTTTTCAAAACATACATTAATATATAAAATTTTCTGCGCAAAACGAGCAATATTAAGACTATTAACATATTAAAGGTCTTGCTTGTTAATGTTTGATTAATAATTTCTTTTGATTTTGTGTTTCCATCCTTTTCGAACAATAAGTACATCTATAAAATTTAAACTAAAATAATAATAATAACATGAATTGTACTAATACAAATGTATAAAATAAAAGTTGCAGATTCCTTTCTCACCTGCATTTATAATTTAAACTTCAATTTTACCGAATATATATTATAAAGTATGAATACTAAAACACACCAATTAAATTTTCGAACTCAAAATTATTGGAAATGCTTACTACAAAACATGTATTGTAAAAAATTATAGAATAAAATATAGTGCTATTATTCAAGTTACTTAACGCATACTTTTGGCTTTTTTCATCTTAACTTCTAAATTTCTACTAATTTATTTGTACTTTACACAATGATAGATTATATTCAATTACTTGATGATCAAATAGATTTGAGCAGCATATTCTTCATATTACCAATGAATTAAAAAACCCACTAATTCAGTATTGACATATATATATATATATATATTACAATAATGATAATCACACCTAAATTAAAATCTAAACACTAAAACGTGATTGATACTTTGCTAATTGTATTTTTCTTTTGATGAATAAAACAATAATGCCCTTGTTTCTCGGAGAAAGTTTAGGATCGAAAACAACTTGTGCCCGTTATTTAATTTGACCAAATATGTATTATCACTCTCTTATCATATGATCTACACGTGGAAGTATACAAAATATTATTTACGATAATAAAGATTCTCATTGCATGCAAAAGAGTGAATCAAATAGGAAGAAAACTTAAAAAATCGAGAAATAATAATTAATAAAAAACAGCAAAAAAAGAAAGAAGTTAACGTCGCCAAACCAAACATTTTGTTACTAAAACATCCAAATATATTTTTTAACTTATTAAATACCATTATATATATATATATATATTCAAACTGTATTTACAAGAGATTTCGAACGTCGAATCATTCCTTAAGTCATAACATGCAACTAATCCTTCTTAGAAAAAAACGAAATGCGTCAAATTCAAACGATGTTATTAGAATATTTTACTTGCTAATATGATTATTAAAATTTAATTCATTTTAAAAATACTATTTAAAATGAATATTATATGAGTAAACATCTCTTTCGTTGGTAATGGCATTTCGTAAATAAAATCATAGTACTATTAACGAAAAAGAAGTTGAAAGTTTTATGGGCCATTAAGCCCATCACTATCTTGAACGACGTCGTCTCATCTAAACCGGCACTAATAGTGAATAACCGCGTAATAAATCCAAACCGAACCGGTTAATTCGGTTCGGATTCGGGTTTCCAATATCTTATCGGATTTTTACCCGATCGGTGAAATTAAATTAAAACCCCAAATGTTAGGGTTTGGTTCTGTTTATAACGGAAGTTCACAGCTCTGCGGAGGAATCAGTGGCGGTTTTCACCAATGGATACGGTGGGTGAAAGCTCTTCGATTCAGAAGGAGGTCGGAGAGAAGAAGCCTGTGATCGTTAGGGTTAAACGTAAAGTGGGTCAGTCTCCGCTCGATGCTTTCTGTAAGTATCTTCCCTCTCTCTCTCTCTCTCTCTCGCTCTCTCTCTGGTCTATGCATGGAAGGAAGAAATCTGAAGATTTTTTTTATGGCGATTAGGGTTAGAGATAAATGAAAGACCTTTCAAACGGCCGTTTCTTGACTTATCAAAGCTATCAATTTCTGATTCAGAAGTGAAAGGTTTGTAATTTCATATAATCTCATGCCCTTTCTGCTTGTATGATGATGATGATGATGCTTTCGACTTTGAGAACTTCAAATATGTTCTTCTGTGGCAGAGGATGTGAAGCCCAAGAAGCTGCTAGTGCGGCATTTAGAGACAGTCACCGACTCCGAAACCTCCGTTGACATCATACAAACTCTCTTTGTGAGTGAACTGATCCTCTCTTTGTGAGTGCATTGTCCTCAGGACCTTGCATGTTGTTGTTTCTATATTTCTGATTGTTGTTGTTGTTGTGTATTCTGCAGGAGTCTGATGTTAATGAGCAGAGTGGCAGTAAAGGAAAGATCGAGGAGCGGAAACTTGCTTTTAAAAAAGACATTGTATGTTGTTTCATTTTGTTTTGGCGGATTCTCTATCTCTCAAATGATAGCTTAAAATTCGTTTTTTTCGGGTCTGCAGAGGAAGGAACAACGCTTGACCAAAGCTGTGCAACAACAGCAGGTATCCGGCTCTTGGTCGTGAACATTGTCAATACAGTTTCTCGGATATTAACATCTTTGGAGAAGATCCAATACCATTTTACTTTGCTAATGTGAGGTTTGTGTATTAACTAATCAAAAGTTCCTCTGTCTGTCAGGTTGCTGCAGGGAATGCTCGGTTTGAGCAAATATGGCGGAGTAGGAAGGGAAACAAGGAAGGCACCCATGATAAAGAACTTCATGAGAGGTGTAATTTCTATGATGTTATCCGTGTTGACCCTGAAGAAAGACCGCGGGAAGCCCCAGAGTAAGTTCTGTGTATTGTAGATCTCATAGTTAGAATAGTTTATGTGCATGTGTTTGAAGAAAACACTGATTAAAGGCGTGCCTCGCCTCTCTTCCTCCAGGTTTACATCGTTGGAGGACCAGAAATTGCTGGCTAGTTTCTTGCCTCTCCTTAGAGATTGTATTCCAACAGCAGCTGAAGAGATTGAAGCTGATATCCATTCTAGTCATACCGAAGAATACGTTTATGATTACTATGCTGTCAACGAAGAGATGGATACCAGTGACGACAGTTCTAAACACCAGTTTCCTCTGTGCGTTCTTTTTCTTCCCTGATACGTCTTTTGACTCTTTTGTCACCTCCTAATTTGGGTTATTGAGTTTCGTTTTCCAGTGTCAAAGTCGAGGAGGAAGAAGAGTTCTGCGATGGACCTGATGAATCAGATTACGACTCTGATGATTCAAATGGTACTCACATTTACCATCCAACTGTTAATCTCTCTAACTTTTATCGAACTTCTTTGATCCTCATAGTACGTAAGAAAGAAGTAATACTAAACTATTTATTGTATGATTCAGCTGAAGAGCATCCAAGGAATGATTATCCAGAAGAGATCTCTGAAGACGAGGAGGAAGAAGAAGTAGAAGAAGAAGACGATGAGGACGACGAAGAAGGAGAAGAAGAAGAAGCGAGCTCTGACGAATCAGAAGACGAAGAAATTGCAGAAAGACATGTGAGAAGAGTTCTTGGAGACGACGAATTTGATGATTATGCAGAAGATATGTATGTTTATGGAGAGAGCGATGAGGAAGAGTTTGAGTAAAAACTAATTGTTCATACCTTTTGAGTTTTAGTGTATCCATCAAATGAAGATAAGTTACTATCAAATGAAAAGGTTTCGTTTTTGTTTCTCTCTCAAGATGATACTGTACCAACCTGGTTTTGTAAAACCACTTTGGTTTAAATTTGATTCTGGTTTGGTTAACGTGTGTGGCTCATCGACGACGAAAGAGACCTGTAACACGCGGTTTCACACTTGAAGATCTCATCACGATTACTACAGAGACGACCGATTTAAAAAACAGAGTATCTCAATGGCAATGGTCAACGATTTTTAAAAAATGATATTTTTGCAGAAGAAGACAAAGATGAGAAAGATAGAATAACTTGCTCGATACGCCATCGTCGTCGTCTTCAACATCTTTTATCCTTTCTCTTATAGATCATTTCTCTGTAAAAAAGTTTGCTTTTTTCTTGTCCTTGTGGCTTGAAAGCTTGAAAGTTGTTGTCTCCGACTATGTCGTCGACTTCTTTTACGGACTTGCTTGCTTCTTCCGGCGTTGACTCCTACGAAGAAGACGATGTTGACTTTCGAGTTTCTGGGTCGGTTTCTTTGTATCAAGGTGATGGGTTTTATCCGGAGAGAAACGGGTCGGGTTTACCTAAGTTCACCTTCTCCGATTTCATTGATTCTCCTCTTCTTCTTAGCTCCTCACACGTAAAGCTTCCATCTTTATCGCTTCGCTCTGTTTTTCAAAGCTTCTTATGTAAAAGTCTTTGCTCTGTTTTTTTTTCATTTTTGTTCTTTGACTTGCAGAGTTTGATATCTCCAACGACAGGAGCGTTTTCATTTCAAAGCGGCTTCAATGGAATAAACAATCACTCAGATTTTCCTTGGCAGCCGCAACCGCAATCGCAACCCTCAATCGCTTCTTCTGTATATGTTTTTTCCTTAAAACGTTTTTGAATCAACTAACACTTTCTTGTACTGAACTCAAACTTTTCTCTCCTCTGTTTTTGTTTGTTTCCAGGCTTTGCAAGAAACATATATTGTTCAAGATCTCAAGAAGAATCAAGATCTGATTCATCGTGAGATTGCGACACAAAACAATCAATGCTTTGGATCAGATCATAGCCAGAGAAAAGTACCATCATACATGGTGAGTAGTAAGAACTCTAGTGATGGTTATGGTTGGAGAAAATATGGTCAGAAACAAGTGAAGAAAAGCGAAAACCCTAGGAGTTACTTCAAGTGCACGTTTCCAAATTGTGTTTCCAAGAAGATTGTTGAGACTGCTTCTAATGGACAAATCACTGAGATCATCTATAAAGGAGCTCATAATCATCCTAAGCCTGAGTTCACCAAGAGATCATCATCATCATCATCGGCTAATGCAAGACATATGTTTACTAATCCTTCTTCTATTGTTAGTGAACCACATGATCACTCAGAGAATTCTTCGATTTCGTTTGACTATGGTGACATAGATGAAGAAGAGGAGGAACAACCGGAGTTTAAGAGATTGTAAGTGGTTTTTCATATTAGTGGAAGCAAAAGGTTTTCTTTTGAAAGAAAGAAAAGAACATGACATTGTGTTGTGTAACAGGAAAAGAGAAGGTGAAGAAGATGAAGGAATATCTATAGAAGTAAGAAGAGGAGTGAAAGAACCAAGAGTTGTTGTACAAACAATAAGTGAAATTGATGTTCTTATAGATGGCTTTAGATGGAGAAAATATGGTCAAAAAGTTGTCAAAGGAAATACTAATCCAAGGTTATTACAAAACTTAAACTAATCCAAGGTTATTACAAAACTTAAACTAATCTTCTCTTTGTATGTAATAGGAGCTACTATAAGTGCACATACCAAGGTTGTGGAGTAAGGAAGCAAGTTGAAAGATCCACAGAAGACGAAAGAGCGGTTCTCACTACCTATGAAGGAAGGCATAATCACGATATCCCAACCGCGCCACGCCGTTCATGAAAACAATGTTCTTGGGACTTATGAGTCACTAGTACTATGATTTAGGATTTGGACAATAACTTTGCTATGACTATCTTTTGTGCTCATCATAACAGTTTGTTTATTTGTTTGTAACACAATGAGTACTTTGTGTTGTAAAGAGTGGTGGTTAGTAGCTTTTCTTTATCATCTTGGCCTTGAGAGAACCTCACTTATCATGGTTATGGCTTTTAACAATTGAGAGTTCATTTTTAGTTTCTTGTGTTTGGTCATTTGCTTGATATGTATACATTTCACATTTAAGGTTGTTACGCAATGATGATGGTATGTAACCCATTTTGCTTTGAATGATACAACAAATCTAGCAATTTATCTCTACACATTGTGTGGATAAGTTTAATTTGTTACACTTATTCAAAAATCTTAATTCATTAGATATTATTATAGCTTAGAAGTAAAACCACCACCACTTAATTTAGGATGGTGGAGATTATACACAAAGAACATTATCCATTATATTTCCTTCTCGAAAAATAAATTGTAACACCCCCGTCTGTCCCTCCCTATGCCTCCGATGCCCTCTTTCCGGGCATACGGGTCCACTCTCATTCGCACGATTCCGTAAATCGTTTTCTAAAAGGTCATTCATCCTAGTATCGTTCTAGTACAAGCACGGTTAACTGGACCAAAAAGATAAATGCACTTTGATGATATAAGTAGTAAAATCAATCATTTTAAGCTATCATTTCACACAACTTTGTGTCTATACATCGGAATCTCACATAAACTTTCATAGTTTGATGCAAGTGATTAGCTCACGTGGAGAGGCTTATGACTTAGTGTTAGTGGGTCGAGACCATGACTTTAAATTCCTTTTTGAAAGATCCATACACTTCTATTAACCCACATACATTACATTCCTTATAATTTATTGTGCATTAAACACTTATTGAATCATGTTGCATACTTTGATGCATTAGCATCATTGCACATTTTATCATCACTAACCATTTACAATAGCATAAGTAACAAGTATTTAATATATCTCCACATCACCTAAGTTACTAATCAATACATTGCTCAACCAAAGACAATAATCAAATGTAGGAGAAGAAAACTCATCATTCTACTAATGCATATAACTTGAAGTAGCAAATTTATTTATTGTAGTTTCCATTTGAACAATGCATTTTTTTGTAAAGGATGATTTACATCAACAACAAGAATTAAGATCAGTAGTTTTAATAATAATAATACTAAAGTAAATTAAGTTTTATATATATAAAAAAAAGTGTGAGAAACAAAAAAAGATAGATGTTTAGGAGAGATGAGACATAAAGGATGAGAATCCATGTGAAGGCAGCTGAATCAGATGCCCTCGCCAGCTTTCATTTTATCTTTTCTATTAGTTTCTTCCTTTTAGAATTTCTTTTAATAAACATGATTAATTTTTGGGAAATTGTAATAGATAAACAAAAAAATCATTAATTAATTTCATATCCCCTAAAATACAAAAAAAAATTTTGCATCCAATTTTCTTTTCTTTTTCTTTTTACATTTGGGAGATTTTTTTGATAAAACACTTCAATTATTATTATATTAATTTTTTCTGACAATCCCACAAATTTAATTAGTCAATCCTCTTGTAATATTGTGTTAATTAGCCCTTATTTTTTCATATAAAGTACTCGGTTCTATTTTTTTAAATGTCATTTTAGACTTTAACTTTTATTTAATTTTAAGTGTTTTTTATATTTTTAATACAGATGGTTGTCAAAATTTTCAATTTTATCTATATTCTTTTAACTCAATTACTAGAAAATCAAATAAAATAATGTATTAAATAAGAGTAAAACATAACATTTAATTATTTTTTATATATGTAAAAAACATTCATCGGAGTATGTTTTGAGGATAAAAAAAAGTTACAAACCAAACTTATTATGGTAAAAACAAAAAAAAACATTTTTTTCATTCTTACCGGTTCACTACATGGCCTTTAGCAAAAAAAAAAGAAGAAAATCAATCATTAAGGTCTTTATCTATATTGTCTACATATAGTAAAGAGCATTAATATTTTTTGGAATGTAATGATTTATAAAATTTTAATATTGTTTGAACCATATGGTTTGTTTTTTCAGGTTTTTCGATTGGTCCACCTACATGGCTACATCTACATGTGACAACTTGCATGATTGGTTCACTGTTTCTTTAATCCCTTATTACCATTAAGTATTTAAACTAATAATTATATTTAACCACCGAATTTTTTAAAATTATAATCATCTTTGTCTAAATACGTTGCATTACAGTTGAACATGCAGTTCTTGTTGATTTAATAAACAAGAAGTAAACTTTATTATAAAGACAAAAGCTTGAAGAAAGTCATCTACATGTTTTCTAGTTTTGACTAATAACTTCCTTAAATTATTTCCTTTTACATTATTATTGACATGAAGCTATTCTTCGATAAAACATGAAGTTTTAAATATGTTAACAACACACAATGGTTCACATTTGATAATCTAGCAGCATTTTTGAGTTATACTTTTATGAAAATTTTTATTAATACTACGAAAATTGTATGTTTGTCTTTTTTTTTTGATAACTTAGGGGTCGTTTCAGATTTTAATCGATGCAGACTAATCATTTGGGAATGTACAACCCACAAATAAGCACTCTTTTCGGGTATTCAAATGGACCACAAACAAAGATCCATATTCGTGTGGGTGTGAGTGTTCAGGAACAATGTGAGATAGTTTCATGTGAGTTAGTAACATGTAACGTGTTAGCGTTGTGAGACTGTCTCCTTACCACTCGAACATATCGACCATCACATCCTGAACTCGAACTCGTAAAGTGTTATCATAAGCCAAAATGTCTTAATCTTTAAATAATAAGCGGATAAAAAAAACGTATGATCATAAACGTAGGAGATCTTGTCCTCACTGCCACAAACTAGTTTATCAATTTATAACATAGATCTTATCTACATTAATTAGTACATTACATTAGATTACATGTTTTTTCTTTTCTTTTTAAACTTCATAACAAAAATCAATAAATAAAATCGAAATTTTATCTTTTCCTGGAATGTTAAATTAAAATCTGATTTTTCCGGATATAAAAATAAAATAAAGAAAAAATAAAGAGTTTTTTTTTTTACTAATTAAGATCCTCGGCGATGCTATCAAGATGAGGCCGCCACGTGGAAACCGACGCCGACCGACTATGTTTCCGACGGTGACGATTCTCTTTACCGGACGGACACATCTTCTTCTTCTCCGACGACAACATAACATCGTCTAAATATTTCTCACACGTAGTCAAATCAAGAACCTTATTATTAGGTTTCATACTATTATTGTCGTCGACGTTTTCAAGAGTCTTTCTCCGGTGCCGGAGATCTTTTATCTTCTTAGGTTTCTTCTTCTTCTCCGGCAAGGAAGTATCCGGTATAAGAAAATAGATGCTTCCACGTTTAAGCTCAGATTCAGGAGACACGATCAAGATCTTACGTACAACTCCTTGAGAACATGGTTTGCTTAAAACATGGTTAGGGTTCGCCTGAAGAATCTCACCGGCGGTCATCGGACGTGTGAGCTCTTCGACGTGGCCGTCGAGATGTACGATTCTGATCAAATCTAAAGCTCCACATGGAAGTACACAAGCCAAACAACATCGTAAACTGTTTCCCATGTCTTCTAGCTTTCTTGCAAGATTCTAAGTTTTGTTTTTGGGTTTGGTCTTTGTGTTTTTGTGTGTGTTGGTTTTGTGGGAGAGTTGAAGTTATATTTATAGAGAGAGTTATTAGAGAAAAAACGAGTAAGAGAACTTTGCTTCACCAAATGTATACGGATGTTTTATTTACTGAAATGCCCTTACTTCATATTGTGATTAACTTAAGCAGCCTTCTCAATTTTCTTTTTCTTTTATTCAAGTCAATTAATTGATGGAGAAAGATATTTGGATAATTATCAAATATTTTGATATGTTGTTTTGTTAATTATATAAATTTTTTTATTGTTTAATGTTTATCTAGGATTTTGAGATTTATTATAAATAAGAATTTTTGGCTAAAGTTGTATTCGATTTAAGATTTGATTAATAAAAATGAGAATTCTCTTTTAACTTTTTGTTTTCGGTATTTGTTTGTCGAATCAACGATTATAGGAAGACGTAAGGTTTAATATTCATGGAGAATCAACGAATTCTTCGTGTATCTCTTGTTTCTGATATTTTTGCGAAAATCAACAAATCCGAAAAATCTTAATTTTTCGGATAGTCTCACAATCAACGGATCTCTAATTGTATCCTAAAAAGCTTCCCAACATCATTAATCTACTTATATAATGAAAAAATTATGTATTTATAATCCATATATCTTTTTGGGGTCAACATCTATTTGTGCTTGTCTTAAAATTTTCTGTCTAATAATTGAATTTTATAACAACTTCAAGGCATTGCTTATGTGATAAATGGATGGAACTATACTTAATAATTAGTAATATGATAATTTACAAAACTAATCAGAATGGAACAGCAACTTATGAGTTATCTTTTTAATAACAGATCTATTAATTATAATATATGCTTTATCCAATAATGAATTCGTTGCAAATAATAGCGGATCGTCATATTATTGCAGTTTCAAACAATTTGAAAAGTTTAATAAGTTCTTGAATCTATTCCTAAAAAGATGTTTTTATTGTTTTTATACGTCAAAGACTATATTAAGAACATTAACAAAAACTCCATAAAATGTTCAAAAAATGATTATTAACAAGTACTAAAGAGATCACATAAATTTTGTGAATGCCATATATAAACAAACCTATATACCTATACATATCTAGAATCAGAGCCGTAGCAATGATTTTGAGAGCCGTCCGCGACGCTTCAGAAGACTCGAACACATGACCAAAGACGAGAGTATCAACAGAATACCACTAGACTACTGAAACACGTCTATATTTGAGGACCGAAAAAATTAATAAGTTTTCGGAGGGCCGCAACCGTCGCGTCTCCAGCGTCTGCCACGCGACGGTCCTATCTAAAACAAAATATTTACATGCGAGAATTAAAGAAACCTACGAAAGAGGATGTGAACAAACATTCAAAATATTACAATTAAACCTCTAAATTAATATTATTGTGACGGAAATATTTTATTCATTTAAAAATTTATTAATATATCAAGAGATTATCTTGCACAGAAAAGCTCAATTTATGACCGAAAAATTATTAGTTTATCGATGTATTAATTTATCGAGATATTAATTTATCAAATATTAATTTAGAGAGGTTATTATTATGTGTGGTCTTAGTATAAATAATAGTAAACGAACATTTGCAATTCCAACATTGAAAGATGTATACAATTTCTTTAGAAAAACAGAGACAATATATCTTTAGAAACATTCATGTAGTAATTCATTATAAATCTCGCAGACAATGGACAGCCAAGCAGTGTGACATTGCTGTTAGATAACTGACATACGGCGATATTTACGAATTATTCTTGAAAATTACTATTTTCCAAATTTAATTTAATTTAAATCTAATATATTTTATGGTTTTGCTTCCATCATTGGTCAATGAAATTGAATATAACTATTTAAAGTGTTAAATCGAGCTTTTTTAAATATAAAAATATAGTAACATTAAAAATAGAATAATTAAAAAAGAAGAATTATGAGCTGTCTAGAAGCCAACTAGTACAAAACAATAATGCAGAATAAAAGACTAAAACTATACACATTATTTGCTGATATTCCTTTTTCATATAATGAGTATTCAATAAACTATAAAGGCTCTTAGGCAACTGCACAACTCAGAAAAAATGAAGCATTAGTTAAATATGTGTGTAGTATTAAAATTTGGGTGCTTAATTATTGGTATTGCATTCTTATGGTACTTTTCTACTAATTGTCATATACTAGTAGACTATATATATGTACTAGAGGTTCTCTTTGTTCTTAATTTGATTTTAAAACCGTACGTACGTCGAAAAGAGTAAGTGGATCAATGGTTATACAATCTCTGTTGCTATTTTTCAAAACCAGAGTTTGAACCATGTACATGCCTTTAATGAGAGGAATTATTTACCGCTACATACGGCCAAAAAAAAAAAGTTGTATGTACATATGACCGTACTCACTTACCACTAATTAACACTTAAAAAAAATAGTGTCACTAGGAAAGAAAATATAATTATCTAAATTATACTGATAACTACATAAACATAACTGAAATTAACTAATTGAAGAACATAAGAAAAAGTGTTTTGTCTTCATTGTGTAAATAAATAAAAAATTGAAAACTCTTTTTATCACATGTCTAACTTTATAAATTATAAAACAAAAGCATAAGATTTGAAACTCTCTCCATTTAATTATAATATACCACTTCGTTATATTCGATGCTTATTATGACGGATGTTAAAATGAGATAAGTATAGTAATGCATGTACCAAAAAGTACGTGTAGGAATCAATCTAGTGCTCATGATTCTCCCATTTTTAAGGATTATCTTAAATCTTAATTAATTAGTAGTAGTAATTATGATTCTCGAGGTGTTAACCATAAATGCATTATAGCTAACTTAAGGTTTGAGTAAACCTATTCATCAAATGATTAAATGAGCAATTAAAAAATGGATTATGTAATTGTGCCGTATGAGAGGAAGCTTCGTCGTAGCACGGAGGCTTGAGGCACCGACTACGTACGAGCGGCGCTTGACATTGATTAATGAAAAAAACTATTGTCCTTATTATTTTGTGGTATCAATGTGTATAAGCCTCGTGCGTACCACAATTTTTTGGGGTGTTTAGTTATGATTGAAACTCTAATTATGAAACAAAAAGGATCATGTAGTTGATGTTAAAAAAGAGTTGGGAAAAATTGGCTTGTGAAATAGGAGTATGGTACATGGTCTAATCCGATCTTATTTTACATGGTTTGACCCGTCTTAAAAGATTAAGGATCCACAAACATGAATCTCTTTGCCATAAAAAAGAGTTAATATAATTAAATTAATTGAGAAAATGTGAGCTACTTAATTTAAATACGTAGTCATTTGCTTCAATTGATAATATTAGGGGTGGACATTTGGGTATCCGTTAGGATTCGGTTCGAATTTATTCAAAATTTAAGTTTTCATGTCTAAAGGTTTAAAAGCCGTTCGAATATTTATATTTTCCAGTTTGAATATGGGTATTCATTTAAATTATGTAAAAATATTCAGAAATCCAAGTATATGTTACAAAACCTCAAATTCAAAGATAAAAATAATATAAAACATATAAATTTAAGCAATACTCGACCAAATACCTAAAAATAACATGAAGTTTGTTTCGGTTCGAGTGTTTGATAGAAGAACCGCTGCGTATTTTCG
Source organism: Anastatica hierochuntica (assembly GCA_900406275.1). Lineage (NCBI taxonomy): Eukaryota > Viridiplantae > Streptophyta > Magnoliopsida > Brassicales > Brassicaceae > Anastatica > Anastatica hierochuntica. Next base: position 3,015 of record OVAN01006864.1, on the reverse strand, counting down.
TTATTTTCGGTTATTTTCTTAGATATCTTTAAGTATTTTTCGGTATTTTTTGATAATTTAGATTTTTCATTTAGTATTTTGGATATTTTTTGGATACTAAACCTAAAACTAATTAACATATTTAAGTATATTATTATATTTGAGTTTGGATCGGGTTCAATTTCGATTTTTCGGATCTTGAAGTTTAGGATCCGTCGTTCGAATATTTTACCGATTTCGATTTGGTATCATTTTTTGCCTCGGATTCGATCCAGTTTTTCGAACGGATATTTTGCTCAACCCTAGACAACACTTCCATCGAGCGATGGATCATTAACCACATGATTGAGTATGTAGTTAAATAGATTTGTGAAAAAGGGTTTGTTAAATAGATTAAATAGAAAATAAGAAACTATATATGCATAGATTATTATTAGTCATGAACGAGTTTATGTAAAAGAAAAGATATTTTTTATTAAACTAAAAAATATATTAAATAATCAAAATAATATTTTAAAGTATCAATTAATCCACCGGTTATTTTTAAAAAATATATGCTGCATTAATATATCAAACGCGGCTGACAATATAATGATATTCTACAGGATAAAATATTTTAACATCCCTACACATGAAATAATAATCATACACAAAATTTAACACCGTCACAATTTTTTTTATGGAACAGTTTTCTTAACAGTGTCTATTTCCACTAAAGCAGAGAACTGTGTATGTGTTTGTTTTTAAAAGTGTAAAATAGAAACTATTGAGTACAATAAATTGAGTTCGAATATGATGAGGTAACTTACTATAAGGGCAGACTATTAAAGTGGTTTATTTGATCCCTTGTCACTATTCTAACCATAAATTATTAAGGGATGCAAAATTTTAGTTAAATAGTGTAAATGTAATCTATCGTTTTTTTCCATCTCTTTCGACTCCAAGGGTCTTTGATTAGACTCGTCGGCTTTTCGTTCTGAAAAAACTAAATTTTTGCCGGCTTTGTGTACCTCTTCTGTGTAAATGTAATCTATCATTTGGGATTTTTTGGTCAGTACATTCCAACATCATGAGCATAGGGACTAGATTTAAATAAATGGATGGCTAAGATATGTTTATGAACTAATCTATTAGAATGGTTATTTAAATTAATTGTTCGAAAAAAAGACAAAACATCAGTTCAGATCTGAACTGAATTTACGTTGAATTCTGCAACTAAAAAAATGTGAGTTGTAGATTCTGAAAAGATTAACTTACAGCTTACTAGATTTTTTCGTAGTTAACAAACAAAATATGAGATGAGATAGTGTTTTAAGGGGGATGAACCTAATGGTGTAAAGACAAAATAAGAGTATATATACTTTATAACATAAAGACTTTAGTTTAATTCTCGTTGATTTAGAGATTTAGTCTCGTGTGCAAGATCCTTTTTTGGACAGTTAACAATTTCTCATAGTGTTAAATGATCCGGCGGATCACGTTGTTCTCTCTTAGTCAAAGCTAGCAAAGATGTATATACTCGTTTTAGGGGTGGGCATACGGGTTTTAGGTTCGGTTCCAAATAGGTTTTTCAGTTTTTTGGGTAACTAGGTTTAGAAAACATTCGAATATTTCAAAAATCAGTTAGATTCCTTCCGGTTTTGGTTCGAATTGATTCTTATATTTTGAAAACATTATGAAACCGAACTATATTTCTTTTTGAGTTTGGATGGATGTATTTACCTAGTTGCCCGAAATAAGTGGAAAATTGATTAAACTTTAATGATATTTGTTTTAACGGTGTAAAAAGTTATTTAGTTTTGATAAATATAATAAAAATAGTTAAGTATTTTTGTTATTTTGGATATAGATATAACATATATTTTTATATTTATAATTTTATTTTTAGGTATTTCGAGTATTCATTTTGGTTTTCGGTTCGACTTTAGTTCGATTCTAGTTTTTTTATTCTAAAAGATTAGGATTTGTTCAAATATTTTAACATTTTTCAGTTATGTTAGACTCAGTTTTTATGTTCGTTTCGGTTCTTTGTTTTCGATTCTTATGTCCATCCCTATCTCTTTAATCATTCAAATAATCTAAATATTCACCCGCGGAATAATCTGCTATGAAAGAGTTTTTTTTTTCAAAATTGAACTCTTTTTTATTTAATTTAAAATCTTCACTAGAGTTATAAGAGCATCTTTACCGTAGGATCTTAGCTGTTTCTTAGCTTTTTTTTTAAATAAAATTATGGTGGGCCCCACAGATTGTTAAGAGACGGTATCCTCTGATACCAAAACAAGAACCGTTTCTTAGATTGTTTTTCCACTTTTTGCGGGCTCCACCGCCACGTGGCGGCCCGCGATTGGTGGTTTTTTAATTTTTTTTTTTTTAAATCGCACCAAAAAAAATATTAAAAAAATGAAAATAAGAAACCCATTAGAAATTTCTTTGATAAAGATGCTCTAAGTCCCTTTATTTATCTGTTTCACAGATTGAGCTGCTATTAGTTTTTTTTGCATGTAGGATGGCTTAAGACCAACTCTTAAGCCTAAATTATTAGAAAACATAAACCATAGCAGCCTTATAAGTGAACACGAAAAGCCCATAAAATCTTACAGTAGTTGAAAAAAAATTCTTAAAATTGTCAAATTTTCTTAACTATTATATATAATTTAACAAGAAACAATAAGAAGGAATTATTAAGTATTTTTTTTTTTTTTAACAACTAATTCTCATTAAACAGTAAAAAGATGATACAAGTAGTTTTGAAGCCACAGAGGTGGTATATTGAAAACAGTAGACAAAAGAGGAGATGCAAATGTTTTTTTTGCTAGAATATCCGCAGCCGCATTCCTTTCCCTGTTAATATAATCTAAATAGCAAAACAGCAACTTCTCCATCCACCAACGAATATCAATTAAGATATTAGCTATCTCCATACTATCACGTCTTTGATTGATAAGATTGACTAATTCCAAATTATCACCTTCAAACCAAACCTGTCTCCAACCTTGCATCCAACAAACCTGCAAAACATAAAGTAAGCTCCTA